>JXSR01S003737.1:23067-34494 GCA_000969725.1 Ophiothrix spiculata
GTTTTTCGTGATTTTCTCAAAAAATTTGATTTTTGGTCAAAAAACAACATCACCATCATATTCCTTGTGAAATTTCCTTTCTGGAAATGTATACTTTTATTAACTTTAAGCACTTTGTTCAAAAGTTATGGTACAAAATAAATTTGCAAAAATGCAACAATGAGTGATGTGCTTTCCCCCTTAAGAATTCCTTGAGAGTGGCTAAGGCAAAATGCAGTCTGAATTTGTAATAATGTCTTCTTATAATATGGTCACATAGCCACCGGTCGCCAACAGGTGTCTGGTAATAAGAAGGAAGCTGCAACGTTGGTATGACATGCTTGCGATGCCTGGTCAGGGTCCACTTGCCAGTCTGATGACTCGTTAGTCTGAAAGCTGGCTAGTCCGAAGGCTTACTAGTCCGAAACGTTATTCAATGGGGAAAAAGGCTCGCTAGTCAGAAAAACAGCTTGCTAAACCGAAAGGTTTGCTAGTCTGAATATGAAAATAGGCTCGTCAGTCTGAATTGTAGAAACAGCTCATTAATCCGAATTTAAAATAGGCTCGCTAGTCCAAATTTTTAAATAGGCTCGCTAGTCCAAATTTAGAAATCGTCTCGCTAGTCCGAATTTTTAAAACGGCTCGCTAGTCCGAATTTTGAAAAAAGGTATTAGAAATTATATATTTTAATTTTTCCTATCTGGACTAGTGAGCTGTTCTTAAAATTTGAACTAGCGAGCTGTTTTTAAAATTTGGACTAGCGAGCCTATTTCTAAATTTGGACTAGCGAGCTGGTTTTAAAATTCGGACTGATGATAGACCTATATTTTCAAAATTCGGACTAGCAGGCCTTTTTAAAAATTCGGACTAGCGAGTCTATTTTCAAATTCGGACTAGCGAGCTGTTGGTCTGGCGAGCTGTCCCCGCCTCATCGGTCACCAGTCTGTTGTTTTTTGACCATAACTGAAGGCTGAAGACATCATATATCGTATACATTGCATACTATATAAGCAGCAAAGTTTTAACTCCAGATTAAATTCTTGCGGCATGCTTCTGACATCTCCACGGATCACGGACACAGTCCGGTCTCCACACGGACACCGTCCAGTCACCGGTCGGTGTCCGCTACATTTTCTACCTGGTATGATACTGTAAACGCATCACATGCTTGCCAACTGTCCCGATTTTCCCGGGATTTTCCCGATTTCTGTTTGTAAAAAAGGGAAAAATCGGGATTGTCCCGATTTTTTCATTTCCAAATTGATTTCTTAAAACCCCCGTAAAAATCACGGCAAAACTCGCAAGCATCATCAATGAGAAGAAAAAAACTTGAGTTATGTTGTTTATCAAACATTCTGCTTGCCATAGCTATATACATGACGTCATTGCATCATCTCCTTGAGCCAAAGCACATGTGGTTTTAGCGATCGTAATTCGGAGTGCAGAGTCTGCAGTCACAGTCAGAAGGTGATGTTATTTACTTAGTAAACTTTGTCATCACAAGCATAACTGAGCAGTAAAAAATAAAGAATGCAGATGTGAAGATATTTTGGCCGATATTTGTCTACACTTGTTGATATATTTTTTTTTTGATATATTTGTAAGCTTACTGCTGCAGTACTTAGTTGTGTAAGCTTACTACATTTGGACCTGTTGAAACTCCTGGGTTGTGATGGAAATACAAAGGGCCTTGGTATGGTGATGATTTTATGTGAGTATTAACTGTCCTGTCAGGAGTATCATGGTATCATATGACCATGAATGATTTGATGAAGTTGTTAGGCCAGGGTATGGGTCTGTGTCAAACTTGCACATGACATTTTTAAAATACAATAAAAATGCCCAAATAAATTCCCAAAATTACAAAAATGAAACTTGAAAATAAATGAAATAGTTCCGAAAATTTTAGTCTTTTTAAAAGATGTTTAACACTAGTTCTTTAAAATTAATCTTATTTTACTCCAGTTAGGGGCCACAACTGCGCCGCGCGTTACGCGTCGCTAAACTGTCAGTATTTTTGTTTTTGCAATGTTGGCAAGTATGGCATCATAACCTCGCTGCAAGGTTTATGTGACCAGGGTAATATGGTATCAAGCTATACAGCAAACTCGAGCTGTCTGTCACAAGTGAGGTGTGTGATTCAATTTTACAGGGAATCAGCTCTGTACACAAAAGCTGAAACATTTCAATAGCAAGTCTTTAATGATGTTGTCATTGCAAACAACCACAAAGGCAAACTTAGTATATAGCATGGCTTTACCCAATTAGATAAAAAGGTGATTGAAATTAAAGCTTTAACCAGATCTAACCATCAAAAATCACCTGTTCATGTTTCCTTTGCAGTGCTAGTGGTGTATTCTGTCGGTTCTGGATGTGATATATGTCTCCGAATGTGTCTATTTTATTGAAATGCCTAATGGGTACCATTTTCCCAAAAAATCCTGAAATAAGAAATTTCATTTCACTTCATTCTTTTTTTTTTATATCAATATTGCCTATCATACAAAATCAATAAACATTCAAAGTATTTAGAACAGTGAAATGGATTAAAATTTTATTGCAAAATTGTTGACAAAATCAATCCTTTGTAGAAATGAAGACGTATACATTGTTGAGCAGCACATTGGGAAGCGGGTTAGCACAGCATTAATTCCCTCACTCTGCACCACTGATCGAGTCCTGGGTTCGATTCCCAGCCAAAGTTTGTAGCCATTTTCGTGCATATTTTTTCTAATGAAGTCCAATTTTTACATTGGTGTAAATTGTCATTAACGTTTGTTCCATATTTTTCACATGGTGCATAAAGCTGGTTTCAGAGTTGCCTGTCGTACGTCGTGTGGTTGTACGACCAGCGTGATGTCAACAATTTAAAGTGCGCAAACCTAAAAAGTTTGCTGCTGTACGTGATGGTTGCAACGACACAATATTTTGAGTTGGAATAAATTCAACTTTTCTTGCGACAGACCATAGCGGCAATATGCAAATGTATCGTGCTACATTAAGACAACTCAAAAGTTTGAATTCACATTTTCCTGAGCATGTATATCAAAATTTTGAGTTTAAGCTAATAAGAAGACTAAATGTGTTCCAAATCTGGTTTGACTTCTTGGGAAAACAAGAAAGTGTGACATTTTTCATTATTTTTAAGGCCTGTCAATAATTACAACACAGAAGCAGATTGAGATTGTTTTCAGAGGACGGTTTATCTATGTGAATGTAATGGGGGCGCCGTAGTGTAGTGTTTAGCGATCTTGCCTCACACACATTGGGCCCGGGTTCGATTCCCGGGGAGGGCACTTGCGGGAATGGAATCTCAGAATCTTTGCTTAGACGTTTATCTGACTTAGTGGTAGCATTGGTCAGTTATTTTAGATAACTACTCCGCTCCTCACATGAAGTATTTAGAGTTGGGTAAATATTTCATGAGAGATCGTCGTCCTTCGGAGGGGACGTAAAGCTGTCGGTCCCATGTACAGAAGAGTCATACCTGTACATGCAATCGCAGCCAGTATCGTAAAGAGTAGGGTATTCTACCCCTGACTGTTCCCAACCCCGTTTCGGTCAATTTCTAGACTTCAAAATCCACCTGTGCGTTTCATCCTCAGCCATATGAGGTCGCACAATATTGGAAGAAAGGAAGAAAGAAAATGATAAGAATCAACTCAAATGGTTTTTAATTCAGTATGCATTGAATTTTTGTTCATGATCTTAAGCAAGTAGAAAAGAGTTAGGGGATATAACTACAACAAGTGTTAACGACCCATAACTTTAAATTTCTGACTTTTCAGTTTCATTCAAGGAATAAATAAAGTCTTTGATAAAGACTACACTGAAAATGTACACATTTTACTCCAGTAAACCTGTCCATCACTAGTGATGCATATAATCCAATCATCCCAAGGTGCCAAATTTGGAAACTATTTGTATACAGACAATTAAACAGCAATTTACTCTTTCCTTTCATTGTAAGTTGTCTTTTGTGTTGAACATATAAACATGGGGATCATTGTGATACTTGATCTTGATTGGCGTACTGGATTGGCAGGTGTCAGGGTACCTGTTGAATTCCACAGCCATGATAGGGGTCATTTGGGCCCGAAATTATGCTCCTGGAGCAGCTGCTCCGGGAGCATGCTCCTGGAGCATGTTTAAATATTGCCTTGCAAGCATTTAAACATGCTCCCGGAGCATGTTTTAGATATATCTAGTTACTTGCTTCTTTATATATCTAGTTACTTGCTTCTTTAATCAATGCCATTTTGCAAGAAAACTTCTAAACATGCTCCCGGAGCATGTATTAGAGACATCTAGTTATCATTTGCTTCTTTATCAATGTAATTTTACAAGACAACATTTAAACATGCTCCAGGAGCATGTTCAGATCATGTATTACATACATCTAGTTACTTGCTTCTTTATCAATGCCATTCTGCAAGACAATATTTAAACATGCTCCCGGAGCAGTATCGGGAGCAGCTGCTCCAGGAGCATAATTTCGGGCCCAAATCTCGCAAAAGCCATGACAGCTAGGGTATTAAAGGTGTTAGGCAGGGGTGTACTCTGCCCTTTTAGTGTGTTCATTTTGCTGTGGAGGGGGAAAGGGGCATACAGGATTGGCAGGTGTCAGGATACCTAGCTGTTTAATTCCACAGCCATGATAGGGTTCATGACAGCTATATAGGGTATTAAAGGTGTTAGGCAGGGGTGTACTCTGCCCTTATGTGTTCATTATGGTGGGGGGGGGGGGGCCCTATTGGATTAGCAGGTGTCAGGGTATCTGTTGAATTCCACAGCTATGACAGGGGTCATGACAGCTAGGGTATTAAAGGTATAATACACAGGGGACCAATTGCTATTCATGGTCCAAGTTTGGTCCAGGTAGGGTCAAGGGTTCAAGAGTTATGGCCATGGCCTTGAAATGACCTGGGAGGACCTTTGGTCAACTTTTCGGATAACTTTAAGATTTGACCTCTAGATGACCTTTGACCCTGGGTGACCTTACCGGACCCCCTCAAAAACGCAAACTCGATCCTCCTCAGACCAAGTTGCACCCACTCACCAAGTTTCAGGAGCGTGCGACCCACCATCTCCGAGAAAATAGATGGGCATGATCAAAAGAAACTTTGCATACAGAAATTAAAGCATCATCAGCAAACTCTAGAAATCTTTGGTCAGACCCCACCTGGACTATGCTATGCAAGTTTGGGAGTCCACACATGGAGAAAGACATCAAAACTATTGAAAAGGTCCAAGCTCAAGCAACCAAACTAATTCCAAGTCTGCAACATCTGCCGTATGAAGACAACTAAAGGAACTAAACCTAACTACACTGAAAACGAGACGGGAAAGATGCGATCTCATGCAGACATATAGAATTATGAACAACATCGACCAAACTAACCCAGAGATTTTCTTACAGAAAGCCATTTACCCAAGTACAAGAGGTCACCAGCAGACGTTTGCCAAATCCAGATCTACACTAGACACAAGAAAATACTGCTATACAACCAAAGAGTCGTGGAGCCATGGAATGAGCTGCCAGAAAGAGCCATCACATCGCCCACACTCCTATCATTCAAGAAAGAACTACCCCAACTACCCCGGCTTCTAAATGGGCAGCCACATGCCCCCTAAGCCCAGCCACACTATCTCACCCCCACACTACTATTTTGTGAAGATGTTGTGAAGTGTGGCATTTCAAGGTAAATTTCAAGGTAAATACAGACATTGGGTATTATTATATAGATAGATACAAAAGTGTTTGAGCACGCTTAAATGCGGGCAAAAACCTAATTATTATATCAAACGACCAAGACTCTGAAAAAATTCATGTTTTTTATATGTATCCAATATAAATAATCCATGTTTCCTTTGATATTTGACTCTTCCATCAGCATAAAAATGGCCGATTTCCTGGATGGACTATATACAAATACACCACACGAAATTTTTTATATGTTCCTATTTAGTTCATTATTCAATGGTCGTTATCACTGTGTAACCGTTAACAACATTTCCAGGTTATAAATTTCCCAACAAATGTGCAGTTACGTATTTAAACTTCGTTTTGAATGTGCAGAAGAAAGTATACAGTGTGTTTAGCACGCCATATTTTCAAATGCAGTGAATGCAATTCCTGTTGAGTTCTTTAGATCTATATATATATATATAATATTTAAAAAAATGATGCAAATGATGAACAGTTCTCGAGATATGGTGGTTAAAGTTTTTTTTGCGCAAGCACTTTTGACTGGGAGTGTATTACCAAATGCTTATTGTATCTATTTTTCATGACATAACCTCTAGTCCTCAGTTTAAGAAAATGTGAATATTGAAAATCTACACCTAAGCTGTTAAGAATGTGGATAATCTTAATTAAAAGTATCCACATTCGTAACAGCTTTGGTGTAGATTTTCAATTTCCGATTATAACACTAGGTGAAAATCCTGTAACCTTCTTGGGTTGGAAATATATACCTTGTGGCACTTCTGACAATATACAGGAAGTTCTCTGCCAGGAAAAGCCCGGGGCAGGAGGGGAGGAGGATACTGCGTGTTCGACTGTCAAGTCATCATTGACATGGGGTATCAGGCATGACCAAGATTTCACGTAAAAATGGTGTTTTTTTAGGATCAGGCACATTACTTGCGTAACGTGAATATGGTATATTTTTGAAAAAACAAAACAAAAAGGGTATATTTTTGAAACTGATAAGTTAAATTTTCAGTAAATTTTTAGTAAATTTTCAACAATCATACTTACTTAGGGTGTAATTTCTGATAATATGTAAATACTTGTTTAGGGTGCTGTTTGGAAGTTCTTGGTCACGCCTGATACCCCCCTTTCAATGATGACATACCCCCCTGGGATCAAGACCCCATTTCACACTTCGCAAGCATACGCTTGGGCCTGGAAAATGATAAAATATTTTTTTGGAATCTACCAAATACTAGATTCAAATGGAGATTTTTCTTCTTAGAGGAAATCCCTTAAAGCAATAGTATAAGATTTTGATCAAAAATGATTTATAGTAAAAACAACATAAAATGGAGGCATGTGACTATCTAAAAGCGTTTTCAAGTGTATTTTGTGAAAAAGATTGTTTTGCCACCAAAAAATGAATAAAAAGCTTATGCATGCTTTATTAACACATGTGGATTAAATTCGGGATCCCGAATTTAATTCAACAAATGGCCATTACCGAAAAAGTAAGCATCTTTGAACCAAATCATTTGGAGGGTATTCATATCTACCCAAAACAAACCCAAAAAGTCATGGGTGTCAGGGGACACTTCATTTTTAACACTTTATAGTATTGCTTTAAGTGCTTAAACAATAATAAGAAATGTGACCACTTTGATCACTCCTTCCTCACCATTTAATATTCAAACCACAACTATTACCTGCGAAAATATTTTTGGAAAATAAAAACTCTAAAACAAGACACAATATCTATTTTAACCAATTTGGCCGCAGATTTCCACACATTTGTTTAATATTAGGATAGCCATAAGCCACACATTCTTGAGGTCTGTTGGTGTTGAATTTGAAATTAACCTATTGTTAGTCTATCTTTACATCTGACACACCCATTCTGAGCCTGCAAGGTAGAGTTGTAAGCCATGTTCATACTGGCGACGTTAGTCAATTTACTATACCTCAAACACTGAAATATACTCTGGACGTAAGGTCAGAACTTGGTTGTCATCTGAACAGTTATTGGATGAATTCCTTGGATGGGTTGGGATATCCTGGTCTCATAACCTTGCGGTGAGGTTACGATGTGTTTATGGCATCATACCGGTTAGAATTGAGTGTACACTGGTCGGACACCGGCTAGTGAAAGACCGGTATCCGGACGGTGTCTCTGAGCAAAAGTAAGCTCTGTAGAAAATAATGTCAAAAATATAACAGTTCTATCAAATTAGATCAAACACACTGATTTTCCATTGAATTGTCTCATGTGACTTGTTATTTGTGTGAAGTAACCGACTGGCGTGACTGTTTTCCCCTCATTTAAGGAAAAATGTAATTTGTTTAGCCTAATTAGGTCTTTTTCTAAGTAATTTTCTCATTTTATTCCATTGTATTATCGCATACTATCTTATAAGTTTACTTGTAAATGAACATTGAATGACTAGATGATTAAAAAAAATTATCTCAAAAAGCCCTCTTACATCAGTTCGGCGGAACTCACAATTCGGTTACGTATCCGAATTCGAATACCCACACACATTTCGTATCCAAATTATGATACCCGTATCAGAATAAGGATATGGAGGATTATCTGAATTCTGATACTCCTGTCTTGGCGCAGGAAACAAAGCGATAGCGCAAGCTGGCAAGTGCATGTAGAACATCTTTCTTGCATTTATGATAAATCTATCTGTGGAAATGTCATTTCCATCTGTGCAATTCCAGCGGAACAGCTTCGAAACATGTCCTGATTGGTTCTTATCACAGAAGGCAAAATAATTTGGCCAATACTTTGTTAGAATTTAGATAACAAATGATGATAATGTTATTGACTTTTATAAATACCTGTATGGTGCGCGGCGAAGCTGAATATTTATTTCAGCTGATATCTCGTTTCAGCTGTTTTTAATCCGAATTCGGATACGGGTATCCGAATTGTGATACGTATCCGAATTGTGAGTTCCGCCGAACTGACATATAACATGTACAAGAAATGTATTACGGTATAAATCTTCCTCAAAGATCCAGACATTTTTCAGGTATTAAGAATTTCATGTAGTATTTCATCAATGGTATAATGTCTGAATGCCTGAACTTCATACGAAGTAAATTAACATCTCTCCTCACAATCCCTTGTTTGTTTCATCAGAAAAATATTGAAAATAGCACAGACTACATATAGTGACTTTAAGAAGAAAATTAGCATCAATTGTGACCCGTCATATCGAAAGGTACCTCAAGGTCGGCAAAATTAAAATTGATTTTTTGGTCTCATCTGAAAGATTATATTTTAAGCTTTAAAATGACACCTTGCTTTTGGTTATTGGATGTTCGATAACAAAGTTACATCCAATTTGGTAAAAGGTACCGGGCTGATTCCGAAAATTTAAGTTCTGAGAAAATCAAGTTTAAAGTTTCTGTACTGGTTAAACGTGAATGGAAAAAGGATTTTTATCTCGGTTTTTAAAACATTTGTCTTATGTTTTAGATGTTGGAACCTGATTAATATGAAAGAATACAATTCAAAGGTAACGTTTCTGATGAAATTAGAAATTCGACCTTGGACGTGATTTTTGACTATGCTCAGCTTCAATGGCCTGTATCTCGTAATTTACTATGCCGGTATTAAGGTACCTTTTGATATGACGGGTCACAATTTTAAAATTATAAATTTGCTTTTTAGAAAGTCAACAAAAACCTTTTTCACCAAATAAAAAAACCCTGTTTATTTTTTGTTTTGTTTTCACAAAGTTTGCAAGTAAGTGCCCCCCCCCCCAAAAAAAAAAAAAAAAAAAACACCATCAAAACCCAATAATGATAACAAATTTGTCTTTTTTGCCTAGATTGTAATACAAATATTTTTGGAACCAAAATTCAATCAACAAAGTGATAATTAATTCCCAGAACTATAAATCTAGATGATTTCTACAGATATTTAAGGTTTTTGCTAGAACACAAACATTTAATTTCTTTTCAGCTTGTTCAAGAAAATTTGACAAAAAGTGCAACATTTTTGGTGATTTTTTAAAACCAATTTTTCATTTAAAATTGGGAACTATAAATAGATTCCTAGTGAAACTTCCTTTACAAAATAAATAACCTTTAAATATTTTACTTCAGAAATTGCAAATCTCAAACTTTTCTTAAGTCTATTTGGAATTCAACATGTGAACATGACTAAAATAAATCCGTCCTAAAACCACAATGTCTTAGTTTAGTGTTAAGCTTTAAGGCATGGTATTCTCAAAAAGACTGTACTAAATAGGATCTTGTTGTAACAACCGCAGATTGGTATATCGCTGCGAGGGTCGCCCCCACTTCCTACCAAACTTGTCACGCACAGGTTTGATTGGCAAAGAAAATCGCGATGGTTTTAGCAAGATTGAAATAAACATAAATTCATTGGATTATTTGGTAAAGGTGTTTTATTTTGCTGTGGTTTCCAGGTAGGATTCGTAGAATTTTAACAAGGCAATGTTACTGTTAAGAAATGGTTATTAAAATATGTAAAATTGTGGTCTTATGAAATTATTTTTTTGATTTTATGCTTTATTTCATCAATTCTAATTAAATTGTGTTTGTTGCTGTATGACAATGTAATAAGATCAGAATAGTATCTTAATTTTAGTTTTACTTTTGAAATTTTAAGCTTGGTAAACTAAATGTGCTTAAAATTTGAAGGGGCAAGTCATATCTCATCCCCAATGTTTCTAACAAAATTCCAGTTTTTTTTGCTGATAAGAATCTGTAACTTGTATATGTTACATGTTCTATAACCACTCTTGCAAATGTGTTTGCATTTATGAGAAAAATGAGAAAATGATGTTATCTCTTAATAATATCGTTGGAGCCTCTATACATACGAGAGGGTATCAAAAAGTTTTACACTTTACCCAGAAGAAAGGAACACAATTTCATCATAAGATACTTTAGACATCTTTGCATAGTCAATGTGCACAGTAACAAATTTCTCCCATTTTAAACTGACTGGATACAGACCGTTATTGTAGGGATCCTCTCTATAAAAAGCTGATTTTATACTTTAATGAAAATCAACATTTTCAGGTCGACAATGATTTATTACACCATTGTGACGTCATTCATGGACCGATTTCCATAATTTTGTTATCAATGGATAGATATCTAGAGGAAACCCTACCCGTTACTATGGTATCAAACAACTTAACTTTAGTGGTGCCAATAAGATGTACTAGGCCCTGTAACCCTTCAAATGCAGGGACTTAATTATGCCGCATGTCTCAATTTCCTCCATGCAGCTTATAATGTTTTAATTTGGTAGGTAGATGACATTAATCACCACCAGTAAAGAAAGTAAATCTACTTACGAGACAATTTCTGCACCATAATTTATGTAAAGACGAGGGACTATTCTGACAAAATTTCATTGATATAGCTCCATCCCTTCTGGGTAAAGTTTAAAACTTTTTGATACCCCCTTGTACAGTCATTATTACATCAGATTTTTCTATGGCTAAAATCTTACAACTTGAAAATGAAATGCATGGAATGAAACGAAAGTTGCCTTCATTTTTCTATAAAACAGGTGATGCTTCCATCTTAGAGAAGAGATGGTGTGTATCCCATAATCACTAACTACTCACATCATGACTTCCTGTACAAAATTTCCCACAGGAAGCAATGCATGATAGGAAATACAGGATATCTTCTCTTCTTCCACTGATCTCATCAGAATTGCAGCTTTAACTTACCTTAACCCTAAAAGAGCCGGG
>JXSR01S003739.1:41140-60097 GCA_000969725.1 Ophiothrix spiculata
CCCGGGGTATTGTATTTGCACTATATGTGGCCGTCCATCCCAAACCAGCCGTAAATGCCATCCCTTGTCATTTTCAATTTTTTTATTATTTGCAAAGACCATGTCCATGCTTTAAAGGAGCTTGGTCCGATATTTCAAGATTAAGTTTTCAATGTCAATGATGTCCAATGTGACGTAATTTGAAAGATGACCACAAAACATTACACAGATAGTTGAGTCGCATCTTCCATTCACTGACACTGCACACACAACCATCTCACTGAGATTGGCCCAATAGAAAATACACTGAACCACTTTTTCATATGTCCATTTACAGACAATGACAAACCATACTGTCATACACCCAAAAATTTTGCTTCACTTGGTATTAAATACTATAAAGCTTATACTTTACTAATTTCAATAAATATAGGGCTTAACAAAAAATAAAAGTGCATCGACCACATATAAGTCTTTCCAGGTTTTAATGTGCACCTATTAAATTCTATTTAGATGGGATTTTCAATGTTATTCATGCCTGATTTATTTCCTGGCGTCTCTTACTCAGATCAATTCTATTTCACCTCGTCGCCGGTATATCTGTTTATATGTCTGATTTTGCCAGTCATGCCTTCCACGTGTGTGTATGTGTGCTGGAAGCTGTTAGACAATAGCGTGTGCATTCTGAATGAATTATGAGACTGCTTGAATAGGAACTTTTTGTAATGAGAGGTTTAAGTTTCAAATGATCAGCTCAATTGGTCAAACAGTTTTGATTTTAAGCCCCGGTGGGGGGGGGGGGGGTTCTTAAAACAAAATTTTTTATGCGTAATTTTATATTTCAGAGCCCCCTTTACGTTACTGTAAAAATTAATTATGGTTACCATAATTAGACACATTTTCATGCATATCTCAAAAACGGTACGTAGCTGAGCCGTGATATTTCACATGGGCTATGAGAAAAATATGACCAATATTTTGTTATAACAAAATCTCAAAAAGTTTGAAAAAAGGTTGAAGCAATTGGACCATGCTCCTTTTAAGGATTAAATTATGAACTTCCCATGATTTCCAGTTCGGTTTAATATGGTCCGTCAAAGATTGTCGGGGAGTACTAAAACGTATAAATATGCCGATTTATTTTACATTTCCTATCATTTTCTTGAAATGAAACTTCACGGGTATTTTGTAGTAAGCACAAGGATTGTGAATCTGTCAAAAAAAATTTCGGCAAATTACAACCTTGACATGTATTTTCAGTAAATTTCACCTGTAGTGCAAAATGAAGTTTCTGGCATTTACGGCTCATACGGGCTGGACAGCCACATATATACTATGACATGTCATGTAAGCTTACAGTAGGCACTAAGCTTCAATCACCTGTTACGTAATGGGTGAACGAAATCACTACACAGAACTTATGTGTGTGTGTTCAACAGGTGACAATTTCTTTTAGTTTTACAAAAAAAAAATATTTTCAAGCTCTGCCTGCATGGATCTTCTTGTTCTTTGAATATGTTATCATAAACATATTTTCTCCCAAATATGTCCTGATCAAACAGTTTTGAAAAATATTGCTTAGTTTTGGAAATATCGCGTGAGATTTAAGCGATGGTCATTTCAGAAAGCAAAAGAAAATTCAGCGATCACTGCACAGCCCATAGAAATTCAATGACAAATATCTCCCTTGTCTGAAGGCACCACTTTCGATGTGATCGGAAAACACACAGTTCTACGGGTATTGAGGGAAAATGCAAATCGGCGTGCTGTGATCGATCAATCACGTTCTTGATACAGTTATTTGGAAAGTTGAAGAGTTGAGCTACCGGTGAGTATAAATTGTTGCTTGAAAAACAGATGTGTGGTTCCTGAGATATGGATTTTTGAATTGTTTTTCTCCGAAATAGAACAATATTTCTACAAGCAACATGGTTGAATCAATTATATATATCAAAGAATTTTTTTTTACATTTCAGCCCGATTCATACACAAACATCGTGCCTAATTGAGAAAGAAAGAAATAGAGCATAATTCTGCACCTTTTCTTACGCATTTTGAAGTTAACAACTGTTTGTGTTCATTTGGGAGAGAACATATTGAGTCCAAAGCAGTTATCAAGCATTTAAATTAGACTGAGGGAAATAAGGAAAACCCATTTTTATCAAATAGAAAAACAAGAAAGCCGCCTAAAATGTTGTTAAAAATTACCCATTTTATCATAAATAGATGCGCAAAATGTCACAAATTGTGGACCATTTTGTCATTTAAAAATGGAAGACACAGAAATCCCATTTTTATAATTTATTAGATACACAATTGTCACACAATATTACCCACTTCGTAATTTAAAAATTGAAGACACATGAAACACCTTTTATTATAAAAAAAGACAAGTAAAATGTCACATAACATGGACCATTTTGACATTTATAAAAAACATAAAATGTCACAAATTTATGGTCAATTTTGTCATTTATAAAATATACGTAAAATGTCACACAATATGGCCCATTTTGACATTATAGTCTTGACACAAAATGTCACCCAATATGGCCCATCTTTGGGAAATTGCTGAGATTTCGTTTGTAAATTATGTCTGTATATATCTCCTTATTGTTGAAAGTTGTTTGGGGACATTGGGGAGAAAACTGATTTGATAACATATTCAAAGTGCCAGATCCATGCAGGTAGAGTTTGGTAATGATTTTTTTAAATAAAAAAATGGTCTTGCTGAACACACACCCCACCCCACACATAGGCGGCGGAAGTGGATGGGGGTGGATAATGCGGGGAGAAGGGGGGACATGTGCCTCCCCCCTAAATTTCACGCGGGGGGAGGGACCCCCTCTACTACTACTACTACAAAAATTTATACCGCGCCAAAAACCAAAAACAAATTTGTTCTAAGGCGCATATAGACAAAGTCAATGAACAAAATATATACATGCGCAAAAACATCAGTCAGACAAGGATTCAATGAAAGTTACAAATTGTATGCAGAGTTAAAAAGGTGCTGTTTTAAGTAATTTCTTAAATATGTCCATTGAAGGAGCTGATCTTATTTGTTCTGGTAAAGCATTCCATATTTTAGGTCCATAGCATGAAAATGATCTGTCAGCAAATGTTGAATGAGTTGTTCTATGTTCCGTAAGTTTGAATGAGGCGGTAGATGAACGAAGATAACGCTGTGAAGTTGCCACATGCAAAATGTCTGTGAGATATGAAGGAGCAATATTATGCATACATTTAAAAACAAGAATGCAAATCTTGTAATCAATGCGATGCCCCACTGGCAGCCAATGTAACTCAACAAGGTCCGCACTGATTGGATCAAACCTGCGTTTTCTTACAACAATACGTGCAACAGTACGTTGAATATTTACAAGCCGTTTGAGGAGAAAGTCATTGATGCCAGCTAACAGACTATTGCAGTAGTTGATCCTTGATGTTACAAGGGAATGAACAGCAGTTTTGGTGGAATCCGTTGTGAGCATCTTGTGCGCACGACCTATGTTTATGAGATGGTAATTTGCTGTTTTAACAATCTTGGTCACTTGAGCAGACATGCTCATATCACAATCAAACATAACACCAAGATTTCTAACCACCTTTACTTGAATGGGAACAATGGCACCAGCAATATTCAATGATGGAATATGAAATTTGCTTAATTGAGCATGGTATCCACACACAACCTCTGTTTTCTCAGCGTTTAGTTTAAGAAAATTCTGTGACATCCAATCCTGTATATCAAGAACACATTTCTCAATCGTAGATACTGCAAGGTGAAGCTGTCAGATGATGTTGGGCAAATAGAAGCATATATCTGTGTATCATCTGCATATATGTGTAGATCTAAGCCGTACTTTCCAATGATGTCACCAAGAGGCAAGGTGTAGGTAGAAAAAAGCAGTGGTCCTAATACGGACCCCTGCGGAACACCATAACGAAGGAATTGGACACTAGAAAAGTTTCCACTGATGCAAACGCGTTGGGTCTCTCAGTTAGGTACGACTCAAACCATTTTAAAGGCGTATCACTAACACCGACAAGGTTATTTAATCTGGTGAGAAGTGTCCCGTGGTCTATTGTATCAAACGCGCTGCTCAGATCCAAAAGTACAAGAATCGTAACACCTTGTTTCTCCATTGCCCAGAGGATATCATTGTGAACTCTAATGAGCGCGGTTTCAGTACTATGATACTGTCTGAAAGCAGATTGAAATGGTTCATGAAGTCCATATTTCAACATGTGGTCAGTAAGCTGTTTAGCCACAACTCTCTCAAGAATTTTTGATATATACATGGCAGATTACTTACAGGTCGACACAAAATCCTAATTTTGGGTGTATTTTGGTGTCAGTTTCGGGGTGGTTGTAAAAAGAGTGGTAACACATGCTCATAGCATTAACTTGGCTGACAAGCGACAAATTAACAATAGATGTTATAGCTGGAAGAAGCACATCGAGGTGTTCTTTGACCATCCAAGATGGAAGTGGATCTAATAAACAAGATGGTGACGGAGATTTTGTAATCATCTTCATGACTTCATCTTCAGACACAGCAGTAAAAGCACTCCACAAATAGCGAAAGTAAATAAAGAAGACAGAAAGAAAAAGGAAAGGAAATTGAAATTTTCCCTTTGTTTTGTTAATTTAAGTTTTTAAGACTTTTATCAGCATATAGAGAAATATTTTGAATTTTCAGTTGGATAATTTTTGACCTGAAGTGCCTTCTTACAGTACAAATACTGATATCAAATGGTGAATTCGTGTGGGATTTCAAACGACCAGATAGTCTCTATCTACTGGCGGCTGAAGGTTAAAATTATAGGGGGGGTGGCTATTTTTTTTAATCAAAAAAAAATTGAGCAAAAATGGTCGAAGGATAAAAAAAAATGATCTGTCAAATCAGCTAATTTCAGCTACCAATTGTTAAAAAATCTTGAAATATGCGAAAAAATGGCAAATTTTTACTGAAAATTAACACATAATATCTGAAAATTTGCGCGACGGGAGTATTATTTGCGGTTTCTACTAGGCTCTATTTTTACACATAATCAATATCATGTTTTATTTTTGCTTTTCATTTAGGTTGATATGAAGAACACAATTGGCATCAGTCATCGTAATCTTATGATTTTGAATAAAAGCTGTCTAATTTGAATCCTTCCAACTCCAAACAACATTTCACTTGGGACATAAGCAAACAGCACCACATCAAGCATCTAAATCAGCTCTCATGGATCGCTACCTTAACAAAAATGCAGTGGCATACGCCTCATTGACATTTGGTTTTACTATGATGAACTCTGTCTTCCAGTTTTATTATGTCAAGATATTCCTGGACCATTACCGTGTATCACAAGCCTGGTTTGATGTAGCCCAAATCATATACCTGGTTTGGAATGCAGTTAATGATCCTCTCTTTGCCTATTGGCAAGACAACTCGAAACTGGACATATTTAGATCCCGTCGATTGAACATCCTCTACGGGGCGCCTTTCTTCTCGCTAAGTTTTTTATTAGCGTGGTTCTCGTGGGGTGATTATAACAATCATCCGTGGATTGCCGGCCTTCATTTATTGGTAGCGTTATCTTGCTACGATGCAATGTTTACTCTCATCGGATTAGCCGCTTGTGCACTTTACGCCGAAATATCACCAAAACATGAAGATCGTCTGCGTTTGACTAAATATTCGCAGGTGGCATCAATATTTGGCTCCAGTAGTGTGTTCTTCTCACAAGCTTTATGCGATGGGCTTAATAACATGGGTGCTTTTCAGTTATACACTGTAGTTATATCACTTATAAGCTGGGCTTCAATGTACTACACAGGGAAGTATGTGCGGACTATGTATGACAATATTCCAGTCCCGGCTGATATCAAATCGCCTAGTATAAGCTTAAACAAAGACTCAACACCTGCACATGGAGATGATGATATGGATTCCACTGCGTCATCAACATCCTTCACTCAATTTAAGCAAATAAGTAAGGAGAAGAATTTTATCATCTTTGTGACGATTAATTTCATGCAGATATTTCAGTCAACTTATATAGGCAACTTTCTTTCTATTTTCGGTGATGAGCTGATACCGCAAGACTTTTTGCCATCAAATTTCAGAAAATTGATGTATGGCTCAGCATTCATCATACCACAGGTAGGTTTAATTATGAGGAGTGAAAGCAAACCCATACTTTTTATAGGCTACCAAACATTTGATGCAACATCAAGTCTCTGTTCCAGATTAATCAGGTTACAGCTTAAATGGTGCGTTCACAGTCAAACGATTTCTTCAACGCAACATCGCTCGAGATCTACTTAAATATGCTACTAGTAGTGCGTTTTAAAATCAAAAGACTGTTAGTTAACGTTTGAAAGGGATGTTGTAGTGATGACATTACTTGACTCGGAATGCATATTTAAATTAGAGTATCAAATACAGCCATTTTTTAAAACCTTATGGTGTGAAAGTTGTATTTTTCCAGATACCCACTTCAAATTGAACCGTGCAAAATAAATGAAGTTTTTATACATTGTAAGTAGTTCTGTTGTGTTGGTCATGACAAGGTATCCAAATTGCACTTACAAATACTCATAAGTAGTCATAATCGTACAATATGTAAATATACATGTACTAAGGTGCACACTTTCATAATATCCTTAGGCTTTGAATTATGGAAAAATAACACAAAATCCTAATTTTGGGTGTATTTTGGTGTCAGTTTCGGGGTGGTTGTAAAAAGAGTGGTAACACATGCTCATAGCATTAACTTGGCTGACCCAAGTGGTCCATTCTTTTTAAAGATTACACATGAATTACTTTTACAATGATGGATTCCAAATGTTTTGTAGCGCATTGAAAGTTTTGTTTAGTATAGATTGTCCAACCCTTACTTTTTATAGGCTACCAAATGTTTGGTACAAGTCTTAGTGATAAAATTGATTCTAATGGGTTTTTTTCAAATAATAATGAAAATTTATACTAATTGATCACCAAATATTTCATGCCAAATATCTAGCAAAGTTCAGTCAAAACAGATATTCAAAAAGTAACTTTGGTTTTTATGGAATGGATTAGGCAGTTTCAAATCAACAAAAAAACATGGGAGGAACATTTAAGGAATGTTGTAATAGTTACTGATGTTTAGTTACACCACCCTAAAGACAAGACAGCTATTTGTGCCAACAAGTCATTTTCTATTAAAAAGAGGAATTGAAGGGGTTTATAAAATATAAGCACATTTAATATACACCTCTAAAACAACAGTAAATCAGAGCTTCAAGGCACTACTTTACTACCCTTGATCAAACAACTTACTTACTTAATCCTCTTCACACTTTGCAGTGCATAGTGCATCCACAGCTGAACAGCTGTTGATCAAACAAAGCGGGCCTAAAACATCCTCTAGACCAGAATCGTTACAAGCTTTGCAGCAAATTGCCTACTGTATTGGCTACTCATACTCATTATTTATCTTTAAGGGAAATTTTAATTGGACATGTAGTTTCACTCTCAATTTCATGTGCATGCCACTGTCAACACTCTACAAAGTTGTTTTGAACTTTCCATTAAAATCTGGGGTATAACAAAAACCAGTATTGTTGCCTTCAGAAATCTGTCACATAAAATGAACCAAAATAACAAAAATAACAAAACATAAACTCATTTTTAACATTGATGTAACACAATGCACCCATGTTTCTTTTCAGGTTCTTGTGTTATGCCTGAGCCCTGCTGTCAGCACTAGGGGTTACTATCGCGTCATTCTATGGTCTTTCTATGCCAAAGTCCTGTGTGCTGTTCTTGTTTTTATCGCTGGTAGACAGCAGTTTATGGTGCTTGCCATATTCCTTGTTATTGAAGCGTAAGTACATAAATATGTGACAAGTTATTGCAAAAGTACCTTCTTGTTGGTGGAATCAAAAATAATAATTGTAGTACAGTCAGATAGATATAAAATGCATAAACCTTCAAACAATAACCAAAAGAAAGTATTTGGAGACGCAAACAAATGTTATAACCTCCCAGCTGGACTAGCATTTTGAAGCATTTCTGATCACAGGTTGCTAAGTTACAGGACAAAATATTTTCCTAAAGCTGCTTCAAAACTCAACCGGCGGTAGAGCGCCCGTAACCGGCAGTTCTGAGCGGTTGCCATTGTTCAAAACAATTGCAAACGGCCAGCAAGCTTTTAGCCAGAGAGCCGTCAAGCCGTCTTTTGGACGGTCTGTCACGATAAAAGACGGCCTAGAAAATGCTAAAGCCGTCCTAGAGGCCGTCAAAAAAGTTAGAATTTATCTTCAATAATCATCATCATCACAAAATCTGATCAATTTATTGTACTTTGTGAACTTGAAATGGGTTTTATATCGCGTTTTTTCTTCGTTCGTTCCCCAGTGAGTCGCCATTTTGTTAAAAACTAGCGCGAACGTAATCCTCGACTTCTTTGTGAAGTATGAATATTAATGATGCTGACGTCACGATGTTTTGATTGAAGCCGGCCGCGAATTTGGACGCCCTACTTTCAAATCCAGGCTAAAAGCTTGCCGGCCAGAACTGGGTTGACAGCTGGTTGAGTTTTGAAGCGGCCCCTAAGGATTGACAGTACCCTTAAAAAATCATCTGCAATATGAAACTAATATAATATTTTTGGATTTCTTATTGACTTTCAGGAGTGTACCTAATGCGATTTTTGCTTTCTTCAATCTACCCTTGTCAGACATCATAGATGTTGATCAAAAGAAACACAAAAGAAGGTAAGGGATTACGCCAAAAAAAGTGTTTGTTTGCCGCCTTATCTAGCTGAGAGATCAACTACATGCTTAAATGTTAACTAATAACCTGCGTAATAGCGCGATCCAATCAAATAAGATTATTTCTACTTTAACGCAAACAACTACGCGGTCATTATCAGGTATACAATGACTTCATGAACGCACGTATGCTTTTAACGCAACAATTACGTGCACATAATGATATCGTGGCGATCGAGTTTGACTAAACTCAACGTGGAAGCAGCAGTGCCTGGACTGATTAATGTTTTTAGCAGATGGCAAAGAAACAAAGTAATGAAACTATGGTTTTCACCCATTTGGTCAAAATCAGTAAGAATTTTAAAGATTATGACACGGTTATTAATGAAAGTAATAACTTTGCACCATCTTTTAATTCGGTCATAGTTTGAAATTGTCTGTGTTTGTTTTGTGCCTCGGTACTTTTCTTTGGTAGCTACGCTCCCTCAGAAAGGTACCTCAGCCCAAAACAAACACGTACGATTTTAAACAATGGCCTCAAAAAAGATGGTGTGCAGTTATTATTGTCTAATTGTCAACTCGTTTAAAGCTAATTTACCACCAGATTTAAAAACACTTAGTTTTTTTAATTTCAATCTCTAATTTTAACATGTTTTATCTTATTTTCAACTGATTAACTTTTTGAGACCTCTGAAATGCATTTTGTCAAGTTTGCTTTTGTGAAAATGAACAGAGGATAGAGTTACTGCTTCTTTGTGTTTGACTTAGGTATTCAAACATGCTGCATAGTTGTTCATCGCAAATAAACAACGATGCACGAATTCGCGGATGCATCGTTGTTGATTCGCGATGAACAACTCTGTATGTAGCGTGTTTGAAAACCTTTTCAACAACGAAAATCTTTCGAAAAAACGAAAACATATGAATTTAATTTTTTTTTTCAATATCTTTATCAAATATCTAGAAAAATTTGAAGCAAAGTTTGTGAATGTTTGTTGCTTTGCCACTTGCAATTTTCAATTGTTCCCAATCTCTGGGCTTTGCATGTATACATTTAAAGTACCAGACGCGCGAAAAACAGTGCTCCGACTTATGTGTACTGCATAAATGCACTTCCGTAAACGCTATGCAGTGCAAGACGCGCTAATTTGAATATCAACTGTGGATTCATCACGAATCAACAACGGTACGCTCCTGTATAAGGAGATACAGTGAGTTGTTGAAAATACAATCAATTACAGTAGAAACCCGTTATAACGAAGTCGTCGGGACCGGCAATTTTACTTCGTTGTATCCGAACTTCGTTGTAACTGTGAATGTGTATTAGTCGCTCCCGACAGCAAGGTACTAGTATATAATAATACATGCGTCCACAAAACGTACAAAACAAATTACACATGTATTTGCATGAAAGAAAGTGGCCTAATTTCATCAAAGAAACTTACAAACTTTACTAGAATTAATAAAATAATGGACAGAGTTATCCTACAGGTTACCAAAAAAATTCAAGTTCAGTTGTAAATTTAGCCCAATTTTCCCCCTTAACAACTACTTCTTAAAAGCAAGGTGATGAGCAAAATGTTGGTAATCACTCGACAATTAAGAACGACCCAATTTTCACGTAATTACTGATTTTAAGATTGGATGGAAAATATCACTTAAAGTAGCACAACCTTGCGCCTAAGTAACAACTAAATCGGGAAGCCTTTTGAGTTAAGTTCCCCCCACCCCCGATGGCCAAAGCTGGTTACGCCCCTGCGGAAATCAACTGGCCATATGGAGGGAAAAAACTTACCATGAACAATTGACATACATCAGTAGTCTTTTTATTGTCCACAACTTGCGGCCCAAATTATAGCCTATAGATGCTTTTCTAAGTTGACGATTTACGTGTAGGCCCTATCTGCTGAAACCTGAATTAATTTCAATCAACTCAGAAGGGATTGTGTGACTGATACAGCGGGTTCGATGATATTAAAACGCATATCGTATAATATCTCTGAACTAAGGATGTAGGCCCTATTGCCTTTCCTTACACCGAAAAGTCACATTTATCAACATGGTATTTCGTAAACTCAATCGTAGAAGGGGAATCCCAGTTTTGCTTTGACTATGACGTAATGGGCTGAAACGAAAGTTTGAAAAATAAGCCTACTACTGCAGCGCACGTGTTGGGTCATTAGCGATTTGGAGAGTGGTTTGTTGTGAACATTACGCGTTTTCTACCAGATTTGTAAATGGAATTCGACTGGAAAATCGCGACTTTTATGATCTTGGAGGATTTATGTTTGCAGCATAAAAGTTTCCGCAGATCAACCCATATCTTCAATTCCTAATCAAAATGCGGGAAATCACTGGATGTTGAAACTTTTATCCCGCTTTTTATTAGATTCGTGGATCGGATATGTAAACAAGACTTGCGTCTACGTTATTTACGAACTTTTAAGGCAAAGTATAGTGAATGACCCGCGATATGTATCACGAAATATAACTTGCGAATAAGCAAAATAATTATGCGGCATCACTAATGATTACTAGAAGGAGATATTATCGGCAATCAATACGTAATTCCCTGGGATCAATACCTGAAATAAGCTTGTTCAACGGACTTTCTACGCACTTTACCTGCGCGCAAATTAATCAATATCGGCCTTGTAAAAACTTGCCATCTCACCTGCGTAGACATAGCGATGACAGTGGGTTGAACTTGCGAACCACTAATCCGTTTAAGACTTCGAGCACCTGCGATGTACTCGCGTTGAACTTGCAGGTTAACGCGTGTGTTTTTTTTACTTTCTTTCAGTCTGTACTGTATGGCAACACCGGAATGTTCCTCATTTGGTCGGAAAAACCGCATGTCAAAACATGTTGACCTCGATGAAACACACCACTCGTACAACTTGTAACTCAATTTCTCAAAACGTTTGTTCAGTGGATATGCGCACGCAATACAATGTATGTTTACATATAGGTAAAATACTACACCGACGGGTGTGTAGAAGGGTCGAAGGCGGTGTAATTGCCATGTGCGCTGCTGAGATTTCTGAATGCATTCCCATAGACCTTTTCAAACAGCGATCGGAAAACTTCGGAAAACATGGTCACATGCCACAGCAGCGTATACGCGGCAGACGACAATCATTTATGAATGAAAACAAAATTATAGTACCGCAAAAGTGCCATGATAAAAACGGCAACGTTCGTCGTTGTTGGAAACATACTGTTGAAATGTCGAACTTTGTCAAACGATGAGGCAATAAGGTACTTTTTATTTCCGGAAACAATCGGAATTGTTCTGAAAGCTTTCGGGAAGCTCCGGAAAAGATCGGTTTGAAAAGGTCTATATGTGCAAAGCATGGTATGGACATTTCACAAGAATTTCGCTTCAAACATGAGTAGGGAACATTTTTAAAGTTTACTTCGTTATATGCGGTGGAAAAAACAAAGGAAATAATAAGAGCTAGTAAGTAAATTATGTTCGTTGTACCCGATATTTCGTTGTATGAAGTTCGTTGTAAGCAATGATTTTTACACAGCGAAGATAGGCAAATGGCCGGGACCAAGTGACTTACTTCGGTGAAAGCGGGATTTCGATGTAAGCGATGTCGTTATAACGGGTTTCTACTGTATAAGGATGATAACAAGGAAAGTATTTCATTTGACACAAAGTTGGTCCCAAACTTAAGTGAAAGTTGAAATTTTGAGAAATAATACATTTTAGGAGAAATCTAGTGACAATTCATGTACTTGTTTAAAAACTGATGCTGAAACTTTTAAGTTAATTTGTCTGTTTTAGAACATAGCAATTATGTTTGGAACAAAAAAACGGTTTAGTCTGAGAATAACTTAGTTGGTCCTGAACTAAATCCATTTTTGTTCATCTTGAAAAAATGGCAATGTTCCAACACAGACAAATGATAAAATTTATAGGAAATTCTGTATAAACCATTAAGCAAGAACATGCACATAGATTATTACAGATTGAAAAAAAATGTTATTATTCAAGAAATCAAATGTCACTGTAATAGTCCGGAACTATTAAACTTAGTTCTGTTTTGTGGATACGGACCTATAATAACTTTTGATTAAATTTGTCAGGAAGGGGTGTGAGATAATGATGAGCTCATTCTCTCCATGCAGTACTCTTCAAACTCTCTGTTTGAGAACTGAAAGAGTAAAGTCGCTATCAAACTATGTTACAATTTTAATTGATAGAAAATGTTTCAGTTCCATGCTTATGTAAATATATTTTTTCTTATTTTTACTCCCAATACAGGTTACCTTTGTCATCTAGTGTTTTTGCATACAACGCTCTTTTCACAAAACCTGCGCAGTCAATAGCTCCTATGTTTATAGTTGCTATCCTTAATAGAAACCACTATCAACAAAAACTCAGTGGAGATATATCACCTCTACAGCACAGTGAACTGCAGTCAGCCATGTTTTTGGTAGCTTGTTCAATTCCTTTTGTTATCGGATTGTTGCAGATTTTAATATGGAGACCGTACTCAATTAGGGAAAGTCATATTACTATAGCTAAGTATGTTGAGAGTTGAGTTATTGGAACACTTTGGAACATGGTGAGATTTGATACCACAAGTAAAATTTCATGCAAGATTTTGGAACACGACAGCTGAGATTTTGAAGCACATAAATTTAGTGAGATTTTTTATTTAAATATATATTATTTTTATGCAGAGAACATCAGTCTATGAAATTGCTTTAGCATTTGATTTGGTGGTATTTGGAATTCACCCGGCTTCTCAAAAGTTATCCATATGATTGTGGAATCAAATTATTTACCATATATCTGAAATATGACATCAGTATTAACTAATAATAATAATAATAATAATGGGGAGTTATGGGCACTAATCCACCCGCAAGGAAGAAGCTTCTGGCAAATTGTTTAAAAACAAACTTTGCATGACGCACGAATAAGAACAAAATATGATACACGCAAAAAGAAGAAAAATAACTTTAGAAGAATCTTATAAGTTGAAAAGATGGGTCTTAAAGATGGTTTTGAACTGCACAAGCATTAAATACTAGATCCGATATGACTCAGTAATTATTTGTTCCAGAGTTGTGGAGCTGCAAATTGGGAATGCTCTGTCACCCCATGAATGTTTGGGGTTCAACAAGGAGACTTAAAAGAGCTACACATACAATGTGGGTTGTAAGGATGGATAAGATGTGTGATGTACTCTGGTGACTTAATAACTTGTAAATAAAGTTTATACACAACTCTGTAACCAACTGGTAAGTGGTGTGATATGCAACCATTTCCTAGTTTAAGTAACCAAGTACATGGCAATATTGAATACGCTGAAGGCAAGCAATCTGGTCCAGGTGAAGACCGGGCTGTGGAAAGAACACTTCGGATCCAGAATAAACAGATTGAATGGATTACGAAAGCCAGTAAACAGCTAACAAGGGAAAACCTAAGACAACACCTTCAGCTGGAAGAATTAGAACGCCGATTAAGAAAGATTACACATGCAATATAATCCAACACAAAACAACAAAATTGCAAGAAGCTGCAGAAGAGAATTACATCAAGCCTGGAGGTCACAAATCTGTTATTATGATCATAATTTTGCTGGTATGCGTATGACATGAATTACTGAGAGAAGTATATTGTGTGCTTTCTATCATTGCTTCCCATGGGATTTCTTTTGCAGGAAAGTATGCGAATAGTAGGGCTGTCGTCGACAGAGAGCAAATGTCGACAGAACTGAGTCTCATTGTGACATAAACCATATAAGCATTAAGAAAAGTCAGAAAGCATTGATAGTAAAGGAAATGACCAGCAAAGTGTCAATCAAATATTGCAAAATAACTTACTTTTACCATCTTATGATAAATAATAAAAGAACTCATGCTCTTTATGAAGCGGGGTGCCAGGCAATATTTAGCCAACAAAATTGCATGATGATATATGTATTGCCTCTTTCTGCAAGCGGTATACCAAACTTTATGTGACTGCTACTGTGTGATGGGTAAGGTTGACATCATAATAAATTTATGTTGACATTAAAAAGTTGTTCTGACGACACCCCTAATTAGTGATGAAATAAACCTGGACATGTATCATGCATTTTGGGAATGTTTAATCACTAACTATTCGCAAAACTTTCTGTATAGACAATTCCATAGGAAGCAATACAAAATTTGTAGTACAGGGTGTCCCAATAAACATTGTGCATGGAAACGGCGTTGATTATCTCAGAAGTTAGGCACACCAGCGACCTGAAAATTATACATTTTTAAGCCCATAGTTTTGTCCATCATTGCAGAAAATATCAAGAAAATCCATTTAAGCAAACCAGAGATATCGATGATTTGTTAGCTTGTATCATTTTCCTCCTGCACAATGGGAATCCTATGGTTAAGCAGAGGGCATGAAAAAGGGTCTATGCGAAATCGATGCTTAGATTCAAAGATAATCAACAGCCATATTGACGGATGTGAAGCATGTTAATGGCCAGAAAAAAAATAAAATGAACAAGTGAAAAACGAACACTAACATGACTTTAAAGAATTCTCAGAATAGAACCAAAATAACCAAAATCTAAAGCAACGCAACTATTAAAACACTAATAACACAAATATCATGTGATTGATTTATAGTATTGTTTAATATTAAGAAACAACATTATTTTGATGATGTTAGAATGTTTAGAAGCAATGCGAGCAGTCAGATCTATTCAAAGATTTTTGATTAAAAGATTTCGTAGAGGTTTTCCTTTTCTGAACAATGGCCATTAATACTAACCCTGTGATGAACTCACTGCTTTTGATCTGAAATAGGAACCAAGACAACTATCTGTTGGGTTTTGTTTGTTTGTTTGTTTTCTTTTGTTTATAGTGCAATTATATAAAAATAATATAATTTACTTTAGTTTTCAGTTTCCAAAAGAAGGAAAAGAAACCAGCTTCCCTTTAGCATGTAAACAATATATGGGAAGCATTGAGTAATTTTGCCAATAAACCTAGTTTTGTAGTATTTGTGTACTTTTTCGCATAGATAAAATCATATATAATATAAAGAAAATGAAAACAAAATAGGAACAGAAAAAAGGAACAAAGTGGCTTCATATGATTACCTTTTAAAGAATATTGGCGAAACGTATGCGGTGACTTTGTCACTCTAAACTATTCAACCGTTACTGGTACAAAGACCCTTTCGATGTTCTTTGTGAACATGCTTAACCACAGGAATCCCATTGTGCAGAAGGAAATTGATACAAGCAGACCGAATCTATGATATCTCTAGTTTGCATCAATGGATTTTCTTGAAATTGTCAACGATGATGAACAAAACTATGATATTAAGAATGTATAATTTTGAGGTCGCTGGTGTGCCTAACTTCTGAGAAAATCAGCGCTGTTTCCTTGCACAATGTTTATTGGGACACCCTGTACATAATATGTTGTATTCGAAATGCATACATTCAAGACGAAACAACTTACGGAAGCATGACAATGGAGATGCTCTTTTCAGGGCTTGTATGGTTCTTTTGCATGTTAGCTCACTTTGAATTCCACATGCACTTAGAGGGTGAAGTTTGATTTGGGTTTTTTATATATACGTTGTAAGTTTAAGTTTTTAAAATAACTTCATATGGCTGAAATGTGGATTTGTGTTGGTTTTATACTTATTATAGTATTGACATTTTCAAATTTATGTAACTTAATTGAGCTTTAAAATGCAATGTATTTGAATATAAATAAACATACAGGCATTTCTTTCAATGATAAATTAAAATAACTATATGTATTTTAAGGAAAAAGAATTGATTGCAGCACTTGCTTTATTTACAATATAGGTAAATAGAGGAGATACAAGATTTTGTGGCATTTTTAAATCAAATTTCAAATCAAATTTGGCGTATTTGGATTATGCCAACTGCCAATGATACATCACATCTTATCCTAATACTCAAATATTGTCAACACCCTGGTCAACACACAGTCATCATTACATTCAGTACCATTTGCATAATGTAGAATTTGAGCAGTTTTCCGCAACTCATAACCGAATCATTGTACTCAAAGTTGGTTTTGGCCCATGTACCCCACTTTGAGCCTCATGATGCCATTATACTTGGCATTTTAGGCTGTTCGATTCTCTGTATTACTCTGACCTGAATCTGGACATTTCATACCCGAGACACTCCGTACCCGGACCCGTTCAATATTCATACACTGGATTCATATCTGTTTGCATGTTTGTAGGTAAAATGGCTGTAATATATTTTTTCTGGGTTGAAATGAGTGTAAAATTAATCATTCAATAGCCTATTAGAGAGAATCATGATATAATTCAGGAATGATTGAACACATATTTTTCTGCATTCAAAGTATTTACATGTTTAAAATAAAAATCATTATGATCAGGAATTTGCCTTGAAATGTATTTAAACTTTGTCATTACTTTAATTTTATATTTAAATTATTTTTATTAGACCAGTTCTTATTATTAAAGCAAATTTTAATCTGTCTTTAATGCCCTAAAATACCCAAATATGAGTATGAACCATCTATGGATGAAAGAGAACGGGTATGAAATGTACAGGATTCCAATGACCAGTGGAGAGTACTCTATAACGACTTACCTTTTCATGGAAAATCCTTAGCCATTGTTCTCATTTTTCTAAAAAAAATACATAAAGTTTCAAAAATAAATTGTTTTCTCAATTTTGAGAGTGCATCCTATAAAATGGCAAAAATATATATCTCAGACATGCCCTGTTGCATATATCAAGAGATTTTAGGAAATTTTAAGATGCCAAATTTCAGATTAAAATCTGAATTCAGATTTTTTTCCATTGGTTTTAGCCTAAATTCAGAGTTTTTTATTGGTCGTTTCGTGTTCAAAGGTATAGGCAATTTTGATTTCTCACATTCTTTCAAAGTATTTCAGATTTTTTGAACACCAATGAGTGGCATCTCTGGAGCCTGTTAAACGTCTCCGTACACCACGATGACTCCCATAACTTGAGTTATGCTGTTCTGCCATCAAAACATGGACAAAACACTAAAAAGTTACTGAGACACATTGTACTATATCTTTGAAACCATAAGAGTTTGTAAATGGGACTTTCAGAAAAGAAAGTAAAGTCCTTCATTTACGAAATTATGACGTAAAATCAGAAAGTCAAAATGTTGAGTTATGATTTTCTGCCATATAGGGCCATTTGGTCAGATTGGGTGAAGAGTGCAAAACAGCATAGTGCATTTCCTCCTCCAAAAAATGCTAACAGAATTGTTTTTTCTTTTGCGTCAAAATTACCTAAAATTTAGTTTTGCACAGAGAATTTAGTCTAAGTTCTGAGTTCAGAGATCTTGTGATAATATCATACCTAGATCAGAGCAGGTCCATACCCAGGATTTTTCAGGGGAAATTATAGCCTGGGACTGTTTTGTGGTGACATTTTTGTAATTTAGCCTATGTACACTAAACTAATTTCAGTGGTTTTGGAAAAGGGACTATAGCAAAAAAGAGTTTTCAGTTGCTTTAAAAACATCTATTGTTATTTGTAGTACTTTATCAGAAAATGATGGAAGTATTACCATTATAACATCCTGTTTTCATTTGGAGTATTTCCGTTCACTTTCAGTTCTCAAGAGGCCACTTGAATTCAAGGGGATATCATATCATTCCAGGTCCATGATAGCCAAGGGAGGGGGGAGCGGAGACCGGATATAAGACCACAATATGGATTTGCTGACCAGTCTTGGGCTATAATTTTGACCATCAAAAGTCATTACCCCTAAAATGACCCCTAGATTAACTTTGACCAAACTGACATATAGGGGCCATGTTTTTGGTTATACTGGCAAGGACCATTCTTGAAATTTCGTGAAAATCTGATATAAGTATCAAGTATTTGGAAACTGTAATTAATTTTGTTTAGGTTGATCTCCCTCCCCCCAAATAAATAAATAATCCAAGCACCAAAGAAACACCCTAAAAACTAAAGTGACATTGAGTATCTGATTTTTGTTGTTAACAACTACTTAAAACTGGCAAAAAAAGTTTCTTATGTTTTTCAACAAACATTTTTGTGCTGTGAAAGAGAGACACATAGGGATTCAAGCGAGAGGTCCCGGGTTCGTGTCCCTGTTCGGCCAGGATTTTTTTCTAATTAAATGAAATCCTGGCCTGTTTGTGATTTGTCTTATTGTTATTAATGTTCTAGTGTACGATGCGT
>JXSR01S003742.1:11379-30311 GCA_000969725.1 Ophiothrix spiculata
ATTACCACTTACACTTCAAATGATGCAAAAATCTCAGAATGTTTGGAGAAAAGTTTGGGGATGATGCTGAACTTGTCCAATGCCCCTTTAAAGCCTAGTTCACATGAACAGCAGTGTCTAATATTGTTTACATACTCATACATTGAAGTCCATACCGTAACACAGTAAATCATTTGGCATACTTTCACAATCGCCCGTCAGTGGATTCTTCTGATATCCTGGGGCACAGTTGGGGCAATCTTGACAGTTTGTCAGTCGGATAGTATGTAGCTTAAAGCCTGGTTCACATGAACAGCAGTGTCTAATATTGTCTACATACTCATGTACCAAGGTCCATACCATAACAAACTAAATCATTTGACATACCTTCACAATCACCCGTCACTGGATTCTTCTGATATCCTGGGGCACAGTTGGGGCAATCTTCACAGTTACTGGTCGGTAAGCATCGGTGTCTGTCAGTATGAAGCTTATAGCCTGGTTCACAAGAACATGAATAGCTACCAATAGTGTTGAAGCATGTGTGTTGGCAACCAGCATGTCCAGCCTCTAAGCATTCATTGACATCTACAGGGTTCAAGGGTAAAGGAACAGAATAGTAATATATTATGAAATTATCAATTAACCCTAGTTCTACGAAGGGGGGGGGGGGTTGCCCCCCTACTGAAATTTTTTCTGTCGTTAAAAATTCGCGAGATAACTTGGTGTACCTCTAAGTTCATCCTTTGTGCTTATTCTAGTGAAAATTTTTGACCCTACCACCTTCAGGGGGTACAGTGTCCGTTCAACGTTCAGAGGTCAGGGGGGGGGTTGGTGTAACTCCGTGATTTAAAAAATGTACTTTTTACTCATTTATATAGCAGATATCCATTTCAAACTAGTCATTTCCTACAATATTTAGCAAAAAACCGCATGAAAATCGGATATTCCTACGATTGTTTAGAAAATTTTGATTTTTGCCTATATTTACCGTACAATTGCCATTTTCAACATTTCGGTAATTATGACGTCATAGTGACGTCATACATTTATGGATGACCTTGAATTTGGTATCAATGGAAAGAGGGGACTGATACCTATACACTGGTACCACATACAGGGGTCTGGGGGACTTGCAATAAAAAAATTGAGGGGGAACAACCCCTCCCCCCTCTGTATAATACGTTTGTGAAAATCGCTCTGTATAACTAGGGTTAAAGCAAGGAAATTAAAAGATAAAGTACGAATAAATAAAGAAATTACAATACTATAACATCTATGTTTTGTTTCTCCAAGTTAAATTAAAGACTGACCTTTACTGCATGGGTTCAATGTTGACTAATTAATATGACACAATTCAAATATTGTGCATCAACGTACATGAGCAATGCTGTTGTGCATACTCCAAGAGCAAATAGTAAAGATAAACTAATAAGCAATGACAATTTTTACCTTCACCATGAACGCCATTATCACGTAGCCTACATCCTCTCTGACACACACACACTTAGTCCTGTCATCAAACACTCTACACTGATCCAATAAACTTGTCTCTCAAAAGAAACTTTAATTGCTTCGTGGCTCAAAGTCATGTTAAGCCATCGCAATGCCATTGACTCCAAAATTGGGGCGTTTCAATGCAGATATCCACCTTTGTACACTACCTACCTTCACAATGGAAGCCATTATCATGTAGCCTGAATCCCCTCTGACATACACACTTAGCCCTACCATCTACCACTACACACTGATGAGAGCATCTCATGCTATCACAACTACCAGTCAATTCTTGGTTACCTACAAATCCAAAAATGACAACAAAATAAGGTTACGATTTGAAATCTTGACATCTTGTATCGCAACCAAAGAATGGAAATTGAACCTACGAGAAGCCTATGTTGTTATATTCATTTAATTTACCTTAGTGTAGGTCTCTTATAAAAACTACTTAAAAATCACAGGTTTTATAAAATCAAACTAGTTCTTGCTGAAGTGAATAAAAGCTCAGTATCAAATGTGAACTTCTGTCATGTTAATCCACTTCCTTTGACAAAATTGATTAACATATAATTTTAAACCTTGGTATACATTATACTCAGTATAAAGAACAGGGAAACGGGACACTCGAACAGGTTAGTAATTCACCTGAAATTTCTATCACAGGTCTCTAGATCTGTTCAGCTAAATATTCCTAATCACAAGTAAACTGCTCCTAAAGATAAACTATACCATACAAAAGCGGGGACCAATATTTTGTATTTATAAATGAGAATTAATATTGAACTAGGTCTGTAAAATTTTAGAGAATGGCATTTAAAGTAACTAACAAGCTTGGCGTTTGAACAATTTCTTCCTCGTAATAATCTCCATCTTTGAAGGCCCAGAATAGTTTACAGTCCTACCTACAACTGTGTTACCATTTCTAGAAGTAATACAAGCTTGTGACTTCAGCCTAGTGCTCAACATTTATCGCTATACAATTAATCGGTCGCATCACATACCGATCTATTTCAAAATTGGTAAAAAGCACATCACATACCGATCTATATTACCACATCAGTTTTATTTGATCTCTAACAAATATTTCCTTTAATCGATTTTCCTGGATTTGGTATTAATATAAAAAGCACACTTTGAGGTTTGAAGTTTGCTTAAATATTTTATCAATTGTTTCATCAACATTACTTTGTATGATGCTTAAGTTATAGATCAGTATGTAAAATCATTTTTACGCAAATAGATCACTTTAGAAATAGACCGGTTGTGATGAGACCGACAAATTGATCAATTAGAAAAATAATGTATCAGAAATTAAACATACGAGGGGGTATCAAAAAGTTTTAATTTTTACCCAGAAGGGATTGAGCTATATCAATGAAATTTCATCAGAATAGTTACTCGTCTTTATGTACATTATGGTGCAAAAATTGTCTCATAAGTAGTTTCACTTTCTTCATAAGTGGTGATTGATGCCATCTACCTACCCGCTTAAAACATAAGCTGCATGGAGGAAATTGAGACATGCGACGTAATTAAGTCCCCGCATTTGAAGGGCTACAGGGCCCCGTAAATCTTATTGGCACCACCAAAGTTTAGTTGTTTGATACCATAGTAAAGGGTATGGTTTCCTCTATACATTGACACCAAAATTATGGAAATTTGTCCATGAATGAAATCACAATGGCGTAATTAAACATGGTCGACCTGAAAATGTTGATTTTCATTGAAATACAAAATCATATTTTTTCGATAAAGAGGACCCCTGCAATAATGGTCTGTAGACAGTCAGTTAAAAGTGGGAGAAATGTGCTACTTTGCACATTAACTATGTAAAGATGCCTAAAGTATCTCATAACAAAATGTTGCTCTTGTCGCCATTTCTTCTGGGTAAAGTTTAAAACTTTTTGATACCCCCTCGTATTGTAATTGATTAACATTTATTACAAGTTTCTAACTAACATTGAGCTTCTGCTACTGACAGGATAACAAGAATTTTACAAAGCACTTTGACTTGTAGAGGAAAACTTGGCATCAGAACTAACACTTAAAACTAACAGTTCACTATCGCTAATGACAGGGCAAAAGGTATTCTACAAAGCAGTTTGATCCATTTAAAAACTTTGCGTACAAACTTACACATTTACAACTAACGTTTAACTACAGCTTACAACAGGACAAGGATTCCAAAAAGCACTTTGATCTATGGTAAATTCTGCATCAGAATTTAACATATAACTGCTGCTAATGACAACACAAGTTTTCTACAAAGCAGCCTTAGGCCTAAAGTAAAAAATTGTTGACTTGCCCTTTAATGGTACAGTTGATGGTTGGCCGGTCGGCCAGATCTTTTCTTTTTAATTTTTTTTCGAAAATTGGCCAAGAAAAACAGTCTAAAATAGTTTAAACAAACGTTGTGTGTTATATTTATTCAAGATTTATGTTTGTTTTATGCAAATATATTACATTTTGTAAACTCAACCCAAATATCGTGCTATTTTCACTAAATTCACTGTTGAGATAAGAAAAGTTCAAAAAGCTACCCTTAATTTTGCAAATTTTGGGTCGGTCGCAAAGGGCAAGTCAATAATGTTTTTAGGCCTTATCCTTAATACAGGGTGGACCAATAAAAGCGTCACTGAAGTTCAATATCACGTAACTTAAAATTGGAAAATAATTCGACAATAATTCTTATATATTCATAACTTGTGGTATCTTGTCCTTGTATGGTGAAAATTTTATGTCTAACAAAGCTTGCATTGCGAAGTTATTGTCATTTGCCCTAAAAGAGTCAAAATCAGGTGTGTCCACGGGGCAAGTTTACATGGGTGCACGCAATGAGCGTTGGTTATAATATCTGTCTTAATTAGCTGATTGGTTTTGCGTTACTGATTAGATTAAAGAATGTGATGAAGGAACTTGTGTCGAGAACTCATCTTAGGATAAGTTCTGCATTTACAGCAGCAATGTTTGCTGCAGATCTCCCTGTTCAAGATCACAAATTATCCCTATTCAAAACAGTACCAAAGGGGTGAAACTTTGTTCTAACACTGTAAATAGTCTTTGTAGATACGTGCATTAGGAAAGTCATTCCTAATGCACATGTACCATCTACACATACTATTTACAGAGTTAGCTTAGCCGGCCGCGTAGCTACTAGTTCTAAAAAACGTTCAGCAATAAATGTTCTCTCGCGACTTGTGAACTTCCTCCTCTTACCATCTTACAAACCAATGTTATAAATGAAAACGACAAAATACATACACTGCCTTTGCCGATTTAAACTTTGCGCCCAATAAATTATTTAGATTATTATGGAAGTACACCATACTATTGTTATTGTGGTGAATGTATGCATGTCAATAGTACTCTCAGTCAATGATATGCACCCTTAATACGATGATGATAAGCATCAACGTAATAAAGAATTCATCAAGAAATAAAAACCATGCTGATTGTAGACCTAAGACCCGTGGACAAAGTGGAATTCTGCATTTTTTGCGCGAATGTCAATAACTTTGCAATGCAAGCTTTCTTTGACAAAAATTTTTCACCATACACGCACAAGATACCATAGTTTATAAATATATGAACATTATTCTCGAATTATTTTCCAATTTCAAGTTACGTGACATTGAACTTCAATAACGTTGCAATGCAAGCTTTCTTTGACAAAAATTTTTCACCATACACGCACAAGATACCATAGTTTATAAATATATAAACATTATTCCCGAATTGTTTTCCAATTTCAAGTTACGTGACATTGAACTTCAATAACGCTTTTATTGGTCCACCCTGTATATATAATACAAAACGATACAATGAGATCACTGAAACTTGATAAATATTTTGTGATATCGCTTTAAGGTCAGACTATTGGAAAAAACTAACATTTCACTGTTGCTAATGACAGAACACAAAGTATTCTACAAAGCAGTTTTATCCATTTAAAAACTTTGCGTACAAACTTACACATTTACAACTAACGTTTAACTACTGCTTACAACAGGACAAGGATTCTAAAAAGCACTTTGATCTATGGTAAATTCTGCATCAGAATTTAACATATAACTGCTGCTAATGAAAACACAAGTATTCTACAAAGCAGCCTTTGGCCTAAAATAAAAAAAAATGTTGACTTGCCCTTTAATGGTAAAATTGATGGTCGATCAGTCGGTCGGTCGGTCAGATCTTTTTTTTATTATTTTTTTTTCGAACATTGGCCAAGAAAAACAGTCTAAATAAACTAAACAAATGTTGTGTTAAATTCATTCAATATTTATGTTTGTTTTATGCAAATATATAACATTTTGTAAATATTGTTGTAAACTCAACTCAAAAATCATGCTATTTTCACCAAATTCAATGTCACAAAGGGCAAGTTAATAACTTTTTAGGCCTTATGCTTAATGTATATTATACAAAACGATACAATGAGATCACTAAAACGTGTTAAATATTTTGTGATATTGCTTTAATGACAGACATAACATTTGCAATCATTTTCAACTATAAGACAAGATGATCGAGACACAATGACATACTTACAATACATATTGCCTTGCTGGCGTTGTCCTTCAGGACACAGACATTTGTAGCTGCCCATGTTGTTTTCACACCCATACTGACATCCATTGTTTGCTGTCTCACATTCATTGACATCTGATAACAAGAAAGCAAACGCACAAACAAACAAACATATAACACAATAACCATACAAGCTTGTGAATATACACCAAAAACACCTGATAAAATTCCTGGTTGAGAATTCAGCTCATAAAATCTGTTATTAAAAAAAACATTAGAAGAGAGATAGCAGTAACATCAACAAAAAATAGAGATACTAAAACAAGCAAAAGCAGTAACATAAAACAAATAAATAAACAAGCAAATTTAAGAAAAAAATAATGTATCTTGCAAATTTGTGTCCCCCTCCCCCAATGTTGAAAATCTTCCTGAGCCTATAAATTATGAACAAAATAATGAAATAAGTGCTGTCCTTTCAACCCACAATGCGATGGCCACAGAGTAGAAAGAAAGGACATGAAATTCAAAGTATTTCATTAAAACCAATTGGTTATAAATATGGTTCATGAACTTATATAAAATGGATAAAGTGAAAGGCAAATCCTTTATAAATGTAACACACAAAATAATGGCAAACGATAAATTGATTTTAATAAATGGAAAAGAAATGAAACATACTATAGAGTCAAAGCTAGTGAATGACATTTTACTCTTTTGACAAGAAATAAGCCTAAAACCAGCCTAGAAAAATTGTTAATATCCAATAGTTCTATGCCTTCAATTTAAGTATAAATGTTGCAAAGTCAGAGATGGAAATAATATCAAATTCATGCAAGTCACAAAAATTTCAAAGGAAATTACTAAGAAAAACTAAGGAAACCTTGATATCACATTGACATCCAAGGCTGTAATTTGAGAAGGAAATTTCAAGTTAGGTTAGCTATATTTAGCCAGGAATGCTCATGGAATTATCATTAAGAAAAATAAACTAATCCACTCAAGAGATTTTTGTAATAACTTTAGAAGGTGACATGCTCAAAGAGAATGCGTTGTTGGAATATTGATTTTGAGTTAAAAAGCAATAATTTTTTTAAATTCTGTTAATATTTCAATGTTTTGAAGGTTAAAAGAGTTGTCATAAATGCATCCCTGGAAACAGGCAGCAAATATGACAGGGTTTTGATCAAAATGAACAGTTATTGTAAAAAAAAGATGAAAATTGCTGACATGCAACACATGTACTTACTTGATCATGTCAAAGATGATGATTTTCAGGTATTTCGCTATGGCCTAAATATGAAATGTATATTTAAATTTGACCCCCAATTGCTGGTTATTTGAATCCAAATGGGAAAGTTCATGATATGGAACATATAAATTTACACAACAAATATTATCTAAACATGTGAATACAACTGAAATTAAATAAGTAATTCTAAATTTTGCAAAAAATGTATGGTTATTTTCAGTGTTTTTCAAAAACTAAAACTTTAGTGCTTATATTTGAAAAATCGTAACTCTCAAAAATCTCTTGATTTTGTTAATATGCTTTTGTAAGTCACAAGTTTTAAAAAATAAAAGAGTGACAAAATTTCCTGGACATATCACTTCCCAAATAGACCTACTTTGTATTTTCTTCATACATACCATCACACATGCGACCATCCCTGGCTAGTTTGAAGCCAGGAGGACACACACATTTATATGATCCCCTCGTATTTTGGCATTCATAGTGGCACAGTCCATGATGTTCAGTACACTCGTTAATATCTGCAATAAATAAAAAGCGCTTTTGTAAATTAAGTTTTATTGAACCACAGCGATTTAACCAAAACTTTTCATTCAGATGAATCTCTATTGTGGCTGCATTATTTTGTTTTCCTGTGAAGGACAAGTCAAAATAGATGTGACTGGAAGTGTTGTTTGTGCTTCAAGTAAAGATAGACAAGCTTGTTTCCAAAAAACAAAAGTACAAAAACCAACCCCATTAATGACAGTTAGACATGTGGAGAGAATAAACTCCAAATTTTATCTTTCTTGGAAAGGGTATAGGGTCATTTCAGGGATATTAGCTATGTCGAGTAACTTCACTCTCATAGAATTCTGAAATCCATGAAGACATCTCAACATTGATTTGTGCATATCATAATGAACATTGAGGGCAGCAACTCCAACAAGCAGTACTGCCAACAAGTAAGGTGGTAAATGGCTAATTTGAACCTATGGTATACTTCCATTAATATATATAGCACCCCTGCATCATCAAAAATATATTGTTTGTTGAATCACATTGAAGAAAATTATATTTCAATGATATGACTTTTAAAAAGGAGATAACAGCACCAAAATTACCCTACTTAAAGACGATCGCGGTGTTTAGTTTCACAAACAGGTGGCGGCGTTACATAATCAGTTGTTGGTCAGTGGCGGGAAGATTTTGACAAAACGCGCATGTGGTATCTAAGCGTAAGATTTGTGTCTAATACGCAAAACACAACGCACGCACTAGCTTTTTATGCATTGTCTTCCCGGTAAGCGCCAAAAATAGCGCGAAATAGTATCGAGTTGCTACGAGTGCTACCGAGCCAACGGGCCTTCAGTGGTAAAACTTTTTACGTGTGTTTTCCTATACTACAAAACACTGATTCACTTATTTGCTACCTGTAGAATTTTTTAATATTTGGCTGGTCAATTGTGAATGTCAAGTGGATGTCAAATCGAGAAATAAAGTATGGGGTCACCGACTGTTTTAAAAAGATAGCGTGAGATGAAATTATATGGGGTTAAATCTAAAAAACAATTTTCATCACCGGAAATGTCAAAATTCGGTAGTATAACATTGAACAGATAAAAAAAGTTAATTACACCAAATAATATAACGATCGAGTTTTCAAGTTATCGTTAATTAAAAGAAAAATGACGTCATAGTGCGCTTAGATGGTCGGTGACCCCATTTTATATTGCTGAATTTTAAAGTTTAGACTCTTATCTATAAACTGACAAAATATAAACAAAATCTACAGGTAGGAACTTATCATTGCGATCGTCCTTAAAATCTTACCAATGCAATTTTGCTTGTTGGTATGAAGTTTGAATCCCAATGGGCAGACACAGCGATATGTCCCATCTATATTTTCACAGCCATGTTCACAGACTTGACCAAATTCACTGCACTCATTGACATCTGCAAAGAAAAAAATATAAGTGTACAAAATATATCAGTTTGAACAAACACTTAAAAGGCATTAGCCACGATCATCAAAGTAAAGGTCATCTTTCCTTAACACCTACTGATTTTATTGCATTTTTAGAAAGTACTTCAAACTACTAACTGATATCTATAACCATTCTTGTTGAACTTGAACATTCATAGTAAAACAGACAATTATTTGTGCTTTGAATTTCTCATTCTCCAGAGACTGAGAAATTAAGTGATTGTGTTTCTAGAAATAAATCACTGAATTCTTAAAATTCAAACTTCTTTGTTACTTACGATATATTTTAGTGAAGAGATCAAGTTGTTAAGTATATTTAACCTTCCTAAAAATATAATATTCACTTTTAAATCAACAGCCGTACATTTGGAATCTCAAACTTTAAGAAAATGGAAACACTGCTGACAGAACCCAAACAATGAATTTGGTTGAAAATTGTCTTTTTAAAGCAAGTAATATTGTTTTGTTTGTTTGTTTTGATTCTATTAATGTCTTTCTTTCATTCAATAAATTTTCACAAGTTTTCATATCAAAGTGGATCATGGCCTTTAACAAGAACAAAATCCGCTTTTTCAAAGATTCATTCACAACCAGTAACAACAAATAACAAGTTTGTTTGCACTCAAATCCTCAATATAGATTTAAATTTAATTCACTCCGTAATCAACATGTCCTGAAAACTATTACTGAAAAAATGATTTTCCAGATTAAAATAAGATTTATCTAGAAGCACTGGTCAAAATGTTTGATCAATTTCTGAAATACTGAATTTTATGCCAGCTCTCTTTCCAGTTGAAAAATTCATTTGATGTATAAATTTAATCATTAAATCTATGCCACGATTAATTGGACATAATAAAATGTAAAAACCTAAAAAGCTGGATTCTGGAAGTATCACAGTAACTTCTCTATAACCTATTTTTCATCAAACAGCAAAGAATACCCAAAGAAACATGTGCAAGTAAAGTTCCATCTGTTTTCATACATCGCTAGCTTTATTTTGAAAAACTTGCCAATTTGAGGTTTTCATACCAAACCTCTTTATGGAATATTATGCCAGCTGTCTTAGGTGGTCAACAACTTTTCTATTCATGATTTTTCTACCATAAGTTGAAACACCTCCACAAGTCTTTTCACCGGAAAGCAATGAATAGCCAAAGAAACATGTGCAGAAAAAGCTACCATCTGTGTTCATACACTGCTGGATTTACTTGGGAAAAACTAACCAATTTGCATACCAAATTTTGTTTCAATTCCTGAAATATTAATGTGTCCTTTTCCGGTTAAATTTTTTTACTTGATTTTTCACCATAACATGAGGTGCGATTTTTTACCTCTAATAATTAACTATCATACCTCCACAAGTTTTTTCATCTGAGAGCAATGAATAACCAAAGAAGCATGTGCAGAAAAAGCTGCCATCTGTATTCATACACTGCTGGATTAACTTGGGAAAAACTAACCAATTTGCATACCAAATTTTGGATAAATTCCTGACATATTAAAGTGTCCCCTTCCGGTTAAACATTTTTTCCTTGATTTTTCACCATAACGTCATATGCAAATTTTAACTATCATTGGCCCTACCTCCACAAGTCTTCTCATCAGAGAGCAATGAATAGCCAAAGAAACATGTGCAGAAAAAGCTGCCATCTGTGTTCATACACTGTTGGTTGCACCCACCATTGCCTACTGCACATTCGTTAATATCTGGAAAAGAAATAAAAACATTCTGTGAAATTCCAACAACATTACTATGCATATGCTTCAATTCAAGTGTAAATCTTGCCTTTACAACTTGGGCCTGATTTTGATATATGGCTTGCTAGGCAAGTTGAATTGAAGTTGATTTCAGAATAATTTGAATAAAATACTAATACATACTGGGGATTTATAGTGCGCTATTACAGGTGTTCACTGACTACTGTGGTCCAAGTAATATAAGCTCCATTCCACACCAAGTATCATTTCAAGTTCTGCGGCAACATCTAGGGGCACTGAACCTTGATCAGACCACATATGCATCATCGCTGCCCGGATCAGCTCCCCGAGTTTCGTACTGGTTTCAACGAGACTATTAGCAGTTAGCTCCTTGTCCAAGGGAATTTCAAGCACACTTAAGTTTTGGCACCTGCAGGGTTCGAACTCAGTACCTTCCGCATCGCAAGCGAGCGCCTTGCCGTTTGAGCTAAATTTCTGCTGAATGGAGCTTTGCATTTACATTTGATTTTAGTTTAACACTTTATGAAAGATGCATTTCCTTCATATAGACATCAATATATAAGGTCTGTGAACTGGAGCTTCATATTTGTATGTGCATTGCAGGAAGTTTCTCCAAAGAGCAGGGTATTCACTAGTGAGTCCAGGATGGTGGCTTTGGGAGCTAAAGCCCCCTGCAATTTCTTAGAAATCAAGTAAAATCAGCCGTTATTTGTTGATTTAAACTGTTAAGTCGTCCCCCCCCCCCTACCCACAATATTGCAGGTCCCTCCAAGACCCCTGCAGGAATAAATCCTTGACACAACGGTGGTATTCTACTTATGATTGTTGCCCATGCTATTAATCCCACTTTGGCTGATTATTCTGAACTTTCATATGTGGGGTGCTCGGGCAAAATGAGAGGAAAGTCGCAATTTTCAAAAATGAGTTTATTACATATTTGACTTCTTCATATTCTTAGCTTTAAAATAATAGATAATTTTTCATACTTTCCTGTTCCCTTTCCTGTTCCCATAAATAGACTAATTTATGTAACCATGTAAAGTGATTCCTAAAATAAAGAATTCTCAAAAATCAACTATAAAGTATAAGCACTATGCACCATTGAGCATGGAAAGTGATATCTGCCTACAGTGTGTCCACGAATGATTTATACCCGACTATCGGATGTTTTGGTGGAGCAGTTGGTAAGTTTTTGGTCAAATCTGAATTTTGAATTTTTCAAATCGCATGTTCCTGTGGAAAGTTATAGAGATTTTTCCAAACAGGGTATATTTTGCGAATTGTAAATTGTAATCAGAGAAATTGTTTCACTTAAACATTCAATTTAATCTAACTACACTAGCTGAAATCCTCTTTTCCTTAGTCAAAACAAAAAATGAAATTTAGGTTCTATTATTTGACTTTGATGGATATAAAGGGTGTCCTTGAGAAAGGAATAACAATTTTGGTTACGCTTGAACAGCTTAACAATGACCAGTACAAATAATGTAAGAAGCTTTTACGTACCTAAGGGAAACCAACGGCCATCTTAAGACTTTACATTAAATTTTAACATTGCTAATGACAACTGGAAGTTAGTAGTTTGGATGGGTATTATGAGGAAGTACATATATGTTGATCAACAGAACTGTGATTTCTCAATTTTTCAGCCAATATGATGTCCTGCTCAATATCTGATTACGACTATCTAGCTGTTCAGAGTAGATATAGATTCAGAAGTCTGCAAGGTAATGCTTTTTGTAGATCATAGAAAATTACAAAATCAAAGAAATTTGAATTTGGTCACATTGTATTCGTTAACCTTTGCAACATTGGTAAGTGTGCATATTACAAATATTTATTATACCTCTATGATTATTTGCATCAATTTTCAATTACGTCATCGCACAAAGCAATGAAGCATGATATTTTGATGAAACCTATGGGAAATGTAGAAGACTTATCCACTATTGTAGAAAAGCTGTTGGCTTTATGAAAAATTATGATTTAATATTTTTCTGATTTTTTTGAATCCGGGTATAAATCATTCGTGGACACCCTGTAGATAGGTAACACCAAGAAGGGAAAAACAATAACATTAATTATTTCTGGTTATGCAATACACTTGAAACTTGTCAGACATAATATTGAGACTAAATGCAATATTCATGTAAATTTAAAATTATTCTATAAACATTTTTACAATCAGTAATCATTTTCAAAAAGTTGAAAATGATGTCATCACTGACCCAGAGCCATCTTAGTGTAAGCTGTGCTGAGCTTTTAGAATCTTTTGATTAAAACTGTTTAATTTAACTTTTCCAGGTAATGCAAGTTGCCAAAATTTTACATTTAGTTAGACGAATATCCCTACATTTCCATCAAAAAATGAAAATTGAATATTTTACCCATGTTTCACTTCAGTAGCTGTTTTCTCAAATTTATCATTAACTTATTTTGCCAGAGCACACCTCAAATGTACTATGCACCTGTCATCCCTTCAGTGAGTTTGCACAACGTAAGGAAAAAAGAACAATACTGTACCACCAGCCCAAAGTTGTTGCTTTGCTTATTAACCTACACTATGACTTAGCTAAAAAGAATCATCCATTTTGCTAAATACAAACTTGATAACAAGCTTGAGCCAGCACAAGATACTATCGCATTGATATCAATTTTTTCAGAGAAACAAGCAGCATTTGCCAATAAGGAACCTCCATGAACAGGGGAACCCAGTGGTACTCAGATTCAGCATTCGAAAAATCCCCAATCACAAATATCCCAACCCTGCACTCCAGATATCTGATGTAATATTTATAATGTTAGTTTTGCATATTTAAAAAAATCAGTGAAATAAAAGTTTTATGTATATTGCTTTCTCCTTGTTTTTTACCATTGACATTTTCATAGTCCTAACATATTAACATCCCCTGGGGAGAGACCAACTTAGAAAGACAGTATGGGGACATAATTTTACAACTTACCTGCCTCTACCTATACTGCAATTCCAAGCCATATCTTTAGATAACAAGCCCCTCCTCCAACCTCCTTTATTTTAAGCTCAGTTCCCAAGACCCCCATTTCAAGATAAATTTCAGAAATGTTTTGTTTAAGAGCTCAAACTAAACCCCAAAAGTAGCTACTAATGTCGTGATGGTCACTTTTAGGTTAATTCTACAACTCCCCCATTTCAGTGTGACTCATCAGTTCTTAAGTCCCCCTGGAACAGAAATTGGGACCCGCATTTCTACTAAACCAAAGTTGAGTGTCCCACCCCAAACCCTAGGCACTTACCCTCAGTTTCCTTGTCAATCTCAATTGAACAATGTCCCATTCATATGGGTGTGTCCTCTATCGTAACTTTTGATATACATCTTATCAGGAGCTCCCGTCTTTTCGTAAAGCCCAAAGGATCTCTAAACGATTTTAGTTGATAAGAAAACTATGGAATTTATACCGAGTCATATTCTATACATTACATGTTTAATTTTCAGCAGATTTATTGTTTGACGGTTAAAGATTGTGAAACGTTTCAACAGAGATTTTACAACATAGTTTTAAAAAAACACCAAATTATGTTTTTTTAAGGAGTATGGGTCACCACAAAACTTTAAAAAAATCTGAAAATGGCTTGGAACAAATGAAAGTTGTACAGTGAGAGTGCAGGAAAAAATTATCCTTGAAATAAAACGCTTTGAATTTTACATACTAATCAGATCTCTTGCAGTCCTGAAATTGTTGATAACCATTTGATTTATTTCAATTCTAATTACAAAGATAAATGAGACATGGCATAATGTATGATTAAATGTACTTTATATGATTTTGTTTGACATGACATAGAACAAATGTGATATAATCGTAGTTCGATTAATAGAACCCTTGTTTTTCGGGTAACACTAACCAACATGAGAGATATAACTACCAAGTACAGTGATCTAGATAGCCACTTCACTATCTACCCCAAATTCAGGAGGGGCAATCAGTCTGCTATGCGACCAGTCTGCTATGTAGAACTCTGGGATTTCTAGTAAAGTGGTATGTGATAGTGGATTTATATTGTGGATAGTAACACAGAAAAAATCAAGGTCCTAGGATCGGACTATATAATCAGGGAAATGAGTCCCATGTTGGCAATTTTAACTTCTCTATTTTCTTTACATCCTAATTATACAGAGCTGTTGGGACTCTGAAGATGAGCCACTTCAGTTCGGCGGAACTCACAATTCGGATACGTATCCGAATTCGGATACCCACGCACATTTTGTATCCAAATTGTGACACCCGTATCCGAATAAGGATATGGAGGGGTATCTAAATTCTGATACTCCTGTCGTGGCGCAGGAAACAAATCGATAGCGCAAGCTGGCAAGTACATGAAGAACATCTTTCTTGCATTTATGATAAATGTATCTATTGAAATGTCATTTCCATCTGTGCAATTCCAGTGGAACAGCTTCGAAACATGTTCTGATAGCTTCTTATCACAGAAGGCAAAATAATTTGTCCAATACTTTGATAGAATTTAGATGACAAATGATGATTATGTTATTGATGTTTATACATACCGGTATGGTGCACAGCAAAGCTGAATATTCATTTCAGCCGATATCCCGTTTCAGCTGTTTTTAATCCAAATTCGGATACGGGTATCAGAATTGTGATACGGAGTATCCGAATTCAGATACGTATCCGAATTGTGAGTTCTGCCAAACTGACTTAGGCCATCTCCTCAGAAATAGTGGTAGCCTGATTGCTCTACAAATCATTGAGGGAAAAGTGGAAGGAAAGAGAGGTGGAAGATAGAACAAAGCTGGTTTGACAACTTCAGAAAATGGACAGGATTAATTTAAACAAGAGCCCAAACAATAAGCACAAGACAAGAGCAAGTTGAAGAATAAAAATCAGAAGATGCACAAAAGTAGCATAATAAATATAGGGGATTTATAGTGTATAGTGGAACCTCGCTAACACAAAATCACTGGGGACTATGATTTTAGTTTGTGTTATCAGGATTTTGTGTTATCCAACTGAATTTACATAGAAAATTCACACTTGGGACCAGACAACCATTTTGTGTTACCAGGGTTTTTGTGTTAACAGATTTTGTGTTAATGAGGTTCCACTGTACTATGTCTCCCTGATTTGTAATTCCACCTGGCCTCTGCACACTTTACATGTGACTAATATGGTCAAAGTAAGCTCCAATCCACGTCAAGCATCATTTCAGGTTCTGCAGCAACCTCTACAGCCGCTGAACCTTGATCAGTCCACATTTATGTACCATCGCTGCACGGATCAGCTTCCCTGAGTTTCATACAGGTTTCCACAACGCAATTAGCAGTTAGTTCCTTGTCCAAGAGTATTTCAAGCACATTCAACTTTTTTGCCCTCAGCAGGGTTTGAACTCAGGACCTACGGCACCACAAGTGAGTGCCTAACTGCTCATGGGTCAAAATCCTGATAAAGTATCTGATCATCAGTGATGGAGGCAGCAAGGGAGCAAGTAAATTATGGAGTACAATGCTACAATTTGATCATAACTCCATTGTTATTTATTGGTACCTCGTTTGAGAGATACATCAATTCTTCTTAAAGGAATATTGTTCAATTTTTCAAAATTTGGATTTTGGTTTCATATGAAAGATCACCTTTCAAGAGGTCTAAATTTCAAATTTTAGTTAAATCGTCCCAACCATTTTGATTTCATAAGTCATTATGTATTTCATAGCTTCCTATACTTTGCTGTATAAATTAATTATGGTTACCATAATTAGACACATTTTCTACTCATATTTCCAAAACTAAACGTGTTTTACCTGTGAAATTTCACATGCAATATGAGAAAAATATGCATAACATTTTGATTACAAAATCAGAAAAAGTTTTTTTACAAAGTTGAAGCAATCGACCATGCTCCTTTTTTTCTACTGATGAATATGTATCGTTTTTCCAAAAATGTATATGTTTCAAATTTTGGACTCATACCTTTAACTTTGCCCTGTTACTAATTATAAATATTCCCAAAATCTGTAAAATTCACCTGTGATATGATCTAGCATCACTTCATAAAATTAAGTAACATAACATGACATTAAACAGACTGAAATCAATCCGGTGACTCTTATGATTGTATTAAGTTTTCCAAAGTTGCTTTTAAAAGTTTACTTCACAAAAACAAAAGTCTAGAACTTCTTCAATTTTGGTTAACATCCAACTTTTAAGTTGTATTTTTATCACAAACAAAAAATTCATTAGAAATCTCTTTCCTTCTAATTATTTTATTATTCCCTAACCCATTTCCTTATTTTAGTGCCCAGGGGAGCCACTCAGATATCTTGATGTACACATGCATGAACATACGTTTACAACATACCCCCTAAACAAGTTTTAACTTTCCTTGAAGAAATACTTCTAAACAAGGATTTACATGGAATTTTAATCTAAATTTTACCCCTGGGGGGTTGAGATTTTTTCTTCAGGTTTTAAAAAAACGCTCCTTTTTGTGAACGTTTTATATTTTTGCTTTGAAAAAAAACCTTTTAGTTGAAAATTTAGTGGTTTTTAGACCCTTAAACACAAGCAGTGCTTTTGGTGATAAGGTCTGAGTTTTGCATTGAAATGATACTGGTTGTTGAAAAACTTAAAGCTTCAACCTAGTATCATTCAGCTCCATTCAACCATATACTTTAAATAATACCACTACCAGAAGCCTTACAGTGCAAAACGCACCGCAACCATACCGCAAATGGATGAAAGGAATCTGACCTTTAGTCAGAAAAAAATGACCCTTTTCCTATGTTTTTTTTTCACGGATGTGTACACCAATATATCTCAGTGGCGCCCCTGGGTTTCAGTGTAAACCAGAGTAAGCTTACATATGTTTTGATGGTATCAGGTGTTCTTGTGGATTATAAATTCCAATTCTACCTGACATAGGCCTAGACACAACAGAGCTCTAGTGGAAATGCCTCATTACCTGAGAGCTTGTAATTCCATACTTAATCAATCAAATGTGACATTTGGAGCTATTTTTAAGGGAACTATGCGTAATTTATGTATGAGAAATACTGCCAAATACCAACTCGTAGTCTTTGCTTGTACTTCTATGTTGTGTAAAAGATAAAGAGTTTTTAAAATTTCTCAAAAAGATAGATTCTGAAAATATTTTCATTTTCAAAACCGTGAATCAAAGAAACTTATTTAGTATCTAGTAAATATATATCAGCCTACATTAAAACTATCACAACTAAATCAACTCCCAAGTTTCATACAAGTATCTTCAGGTGAATTTTAAACACATTTAAGTTTGGAGCCACCAGGATTTGGACTCAAGATTTAAACTCATTTTATTAACCAAACTTAACAAGTGCCTTCCCAATTGATTCAAGTTCACCGCATATAAAATTTGAATAATGTTGCATTCAGACTTTTCAGAGTTACTGTGTTTTTATTAATTCTCATCTGTCACTGATTTGTGCATAAAAGTGTATATAGCAGGCTCGTATCCAGGGTGGGTGCAGTAGTTCTGATTTGTGCATAAAAGTGTATATAGCAGGCTCGTATCCAGGTGGGTGCAGTAGGGGTGCTGCACCCCAAATAAGACAATGTACTAAAACAGTCCACAAAATTAGACATTGTACAAAACAGTCCACCAAAAAGTACAAAAAGGTCAACAAAAACAGAATATTAGAAAGACAAAAAGTTTGATTTTTTAGATAAACAGAAAGTAAATAACTTTCAATTGACTTTCTATATTACAGTCAGCAGAAATTGAGCAACAACATAAACACATTGATTTACTAATAAAATACTGCAGCCTGGATGTTTGACAAGTTGATAAACCTATGACACTAAGGGACCGTTCACAAACACTTGTAAGGGAAAATTTTCGGGGCCCGCTTTTTCAACATGAAAAATTTAAGGGCCCCCCCTTTTTGCGACAAAAATTAGTGGTCAACCCCATAGAAAAGCATGTAAACTTAATTTTTACCGGAAAATTTGTGGTAA
>JXSR01S003742.1:36065-57198 GCA_000969725.1 Ophiothrix spiculata
TTTTGGCATCAGGCCCCCCCTTACAAGTGTTTGTGAATGGTCCCTAAGAATGAAATAATCTAGCCAATACACCTTTAGTGTTGTTAATGTTGTTGTTGTTTTCGAATCTAGACAAATTATGCCAATTGATACTTTAATTCCATTTAGTTTTACATCAGCTACTTGCAATTAGTATTCACATACATGCAATGCTCAAGTGTGAAATTCAATCAAACGTAATCCTAATTTCACCTGGCACAAATGTAGCCATAACAAGATTCTTTGTGGAAATTATTCATTACCTTGTGGTCGGTAAGTTCATAAAAGGGGGATTTTAATTTGCACAAGGGACATTAAATGTGTGACAGTTACGGCTTATTACGTCCAGAGATATCAAGTGTGTACTTACACTATTCTCTATCCAAATTCTACACATGATCTGTTATAAATGCAATTACTGATAATTAAGCCTATAGACCTTTTCAAAATCCATTCGGAAATCTCCGGAACATTGATCACATGGCCATTTTTTCAACCAATCACGTTCAAGCTCATTAGTATGCACGATTTTGTCAACAAAATTTTCCGAAAATTCTCTTGCATTTCATAAAAGTGAAAAATAAATAGAACCAGACCCCTAAATTATTAGATACACTAATTCTGAACAACTTTTGGCCGACGGTACCATAAGCTCACCGACACAAAGAGTGAAATTTCCATTTGAAATTGGCTGATCTGCACTGATTAAGCTTAAGAAAAAAGTCCCATCAACTAAAAGTGACTCTTCAGCGGAAACGCTAATTACAAGTTCAAATTCGTACGGAACCAGTTAACGAGACCGCGAACTTACCATTCTAATTATTGTGTTGAAGAGTCACTTTTTCTGTCGGCAATTGCCGGAAAGTGTAAAATCAGCTTCGGAAAGTCGTGTTTTGAAAAGGTCTATACCACCAGTGCTTTTAAATTGGAAAGACAAATAAATAATAACAGTGTTCATACATGTAACAGCTAGTGCAACCATTGGGCTGCATAAAGCACTTGAAACTCTAACCCCAGGACTCTAACACAACTTTTTTATCTCTAGATGTGCATCCTGCACCACAGTTGCACCCACTGTGCTGCACAAAGCACCCAAAACTCACCAACACATCTCCCATTTCTACATGTGTATCCTGCACCACAGCACCATTCACCAGTGTACCAAGTTAGCTGGTGCATAAAACACCTCCCAGATACTCCCAGATAATACTCACCAACACATCTCCCATTTCTAGACATGTATCCTGCGCCAAAGCAACACTTGTAGGAACCAATTGTATTCATTTGTGTACCAGTGCACCAATTTGGCTGGTGCGTACAGCACCTAATACTCACCGACACATCTCAAATTTCTAGATATGTATCCTGCACCACAAGTGCAATTATAGGAGCCAATTATATTTACACATGTACCAGTGCAGCCTAACATTGGGCTGGTGCAAGCACCTAATACTCTTGGATAATACTCACCAACACATCTCCCATTTCTAGACGTGTATCCTGCACCACAGCTACACTTATAGGAGCCAATCGTATTCACACATGTACCAGTGCACACACTGGGCTGGGTATTGCATTCATCAATATCTGTAAACAAAACAAAAATTACCTCATAATAAGTGATCGACCCCAGTCAAAAGTTTTCTAAAAATCATTAGGGTCAGGAAAGCACACTATTTTGCTGAGATTGGGTGTTCTTTGGTGGGCGCGTGTGGTCTAGCGGAACAGTGCAGGACTCATAATCAGAAGGTTGTGAGTTCGAGCCCCGGTAGTGCCAACATGTTGTGAACCTGGGCAAATCACTTTATCACACTTGCCTCGTCGACCCGAGCGTTATTGGGGAGCTGTTATGGGGAATATCACGATCTAAGTGCAGATAGCGAGTGCACTTCTGCCTGGTAGCACCACTAACTGATGCGATATGATTGTGACGATTTCTCTGATGGCAGCGGTAATAATAGGCAGCTGCGCTTTGAGATCTTGTTTATGTTATTAAGCGCTATATAAAAGCGTGCATATTATTATATTATTATTATATTTGAGAATATTTTTTTTGAAAATAGTGGAAAATGCACGCAAATTTGGCACTTTGGGTGAATAAAAAAATTCTGACTGACTGATTCATTTTTTCAGCAATTTCACTTGAGGGCAACATATAAATTAGTTTTTTGGCCTAAAATGGAGATTGGTGAGGGTGCTTAGAAAACTTAAATTGTATGCCCCATCATTCAAGAATAATTAGTTTTCTAGGGATGGCTTTCTAAAAATCAACAATGGAACTATATTTTGTTTCAAAGTGAAGAATCCAAAATTACTGGAAAAACTCTTAATTTTAACCTTTTTGTGGAAATCTTTTGAAATCACACATTTTAAAAAAATGACAGTGCATTTTCATCATTATTAATCATCAATTTGATGCAAAATACTTAATTCTGTAGTTATTTTTGGCAGTATATGGGAAATAGGGAAATATTAATATTTTAAGCTCATACTTCTGAAATTCATACAGTATGTGCTATGGTTAAGGCCAAAAAAGTTGTAGTGTTGCCCTCAGCAAGCGACCTTATTCACAAATTTCAAAAAAATATTAGGATCGGGAAAGCACCCAAATTTTGCTCAGATTTGGTGTTTTTTGAGAAGATATATTGAAAATAGTGGAAAATGCACCCAAATTTGGCACTTTGGGTCAGAACTGCTTTGGGTGCTTTAAAAAAAAAAGAAAATATCCAACCAAATGACTTAATTTTTCTGAAATTCCAACTGAGGGCAACACAGCAATTATTTTCTTTTCTTTTTTTTTTTTTTTGAGGGGGGGCCTAAACTTTAATAGTCAATTGCAAATGTTGACAAAACTACAAAGAATGAATTTGAGTTATACTATCTACAACTACAGGGCATTTATCTGTCCTGTCGTCACAGATAAGCCTTCTGTATATTTATCCCTTCGGGCGCTATAACTCTCAAAATTGATCGATACTCATTTTTTGCACCGTGTTTTTCCTGTAGCATAGTTTAGGTGGACTGCAACAACTTCACTTGTTTTATATCGACATTTTCACATTTCATACACTTCAAATTAAAAGAGTAAGAATATTGTTCCTGCAAGCCATACTATGGGCGAAAGTCTTCTGTATGGTTTTCACTTCGGGCGCTATAACTCTCAAAACCGATCCAAAACTCATCTTTCACCCTGTGTTTTTCCTGTTGCATAGATTAGGAGTGGGTCGACTGCAAGCACTTCGCTTGTTTTATAGGCGCACCATTATATTTCCTGAGGGTAGGAAGATTTTTTGGGAAAAAATCCCTTCCATAGGCAGAAGGGAAAAAAATCCCCCTGCATGGAATAGGGAAGAAAGCAGTAATTTCTAGGGGGAAATTGCACCCGAACAGGCACACAAAAACAAATCAACCCCAAACGGTCCCAACATCCTACTGCCCCCTGAAAATCTAATGGTGCATCCCTTATATTGACATTTTCACATTTTATACACTTATGGGCAAAAATCTTCTGAATGGTTTCCACTTAAATTCAGGTGCTATAACTCTAAAAATAGATCTGAAACTCATCCTTTGCCAAGAGTCCGTGGACTGCAAAAACTTCACGAAGTAAGAATGATGTTCCGGCAAGCTATTCTACAGGCAAAAAATCTTATGTACGGGTTTACTTCAGGTGCTGTACGAGGGGGTATCAAAAAGTTTTACATTTTACCCAGAAGAAATAGAGCCACAGACGTTATTTCATTACGAGATACTTAATGTTCCTGCATAGTCAGTGAGCAAAGTAACAAAGTCTTCTGTACGGGTTTACCTCGGGTGCTGTACGAGAGGGTATCAAAAAGTTTTAAATTTTACCCAGAAGAAATAGAGCCACGGACGTTATTTTATTACGAGATACATCTTTGCATAGTCAGTGAGCAAAGTAACACATTTCTCCCACTTTAAATTGACTTTCCACAGACCGTTATTCAAGGATTTTCTTTATTGAAAAAATCTGGGTTTTTTACATTTTAATGAAAATCATTATTTTCAGGTCCATCATGTTTTATTACGTCACTGTGACTTCACTCACTGACCAATTTCCATAATTTTGGTATCAATGGAAAGAGGAAATCCTACCCTTTACTAGGGTATCAAACAACTAAACTCTGCTTGTGACATTAAAGCAATACTATAAAGTGTTAAAAATGAAGCGCCCCCTGTCACCCATGATTTTTAATTTTTTTTAGCTTATTGGGTTTGTTTTGGATAGATATTAATACCCTCCAAATGATTTGGCTTAAATATGCTTACTTTTTTGGTTATGGCCATTTGTTGAATTAAATTCGGTATCTCGAATTTAATTCCACATGTATTAGTATAGGAAAGCATGCATACGTTTTTATCCATTTTTTGTGGCAAAACAATTTTTTGAGAAAATATGCTTGAAAACGCTTAATAGATAGTCACATTCCTTCATTTTATGCTGTTTTTGCGATAAACATTTTTGACAAAAATCTTATGGTATTGCTTTAAGATTTACTGGGCCTTGCAATCCCTCAAATGCAGTGACTTAATTATACCACATGTCTCAATTTCCACCATGTAGGTAGATGACATCAATCGCCACCTGTAAAGAAAGTAAAACTACTTATGAGACAATTTCTGCACCACAATGTACATAAAGACAAGTGACTATTTTGACAAAATGTCATTGATATAGCTCCATCCCTTCTGGGTAAAGTTTAAAACTTTCAGATACCCCCTCAAAACTCTAAAAATTGATCTGATACTCATCCTTTGCCTCTTTCCTGGAGTATGGATTAAAAGTGGGCAAACTGAATAGTACCGGAACTTCACTTGTATGATTTGACATTTTCACATTTTATGCACTTTAAAATAAAACTATTGAGTACGAAGTTTGATTCTGTAAGCTATACTACAAGCTATAGCCTTCTGTTTTGTTTTAACTTTGGGTGTCAAAACTATCAAAATTGATCTGATATTCATCTTTTGCCTAGTGCTTTTCCTGGGGTATGGATTTAAGTGGGTGGACTATAAAAACTTCACTGTATGATTTGACATTTCCGCATTCAATACTCTTAGCAGTTCCTTTCCATGGTGAAATTCAAGCTAAATCAAAATTTCAATAGACTCTTGCTTAGGCCAAATAAAATTAATAGTTTATCTCAAAGCTCCCGCGCGCATTAGTTTTATCGCCCGCATTAGTTTCCCTCAAAATTCTAAAAATTGATTTGTTTGCCCTTTTTTATTTTATTTTCACCGAAATTGTGAAAAAACAAATGACAACAATGGTTAATTTATTTAATTTGATTCTTTATTCTGTTTTTGAGTTCTAAAAATGCCATCATGTAAATATATGAGGGGGTATATATGGAACTCTTGTAAAATAGCACTCAGAACTTCTGTCACACACAAAAAAAAGGGGGGGGGGAAAGAAAAAAAAACTTTAAAAAAAACTGCATTTCGCATTAGTTTTTCAAGAGAGGAGAGCTTTGAGAAAAACTATTTATTTTATTTAGCCTTAGATTTTTCTATTTTCAATTTGTTTCTGATTGTTTGTTGGTTGTTTTAGCACTGGTTTAGTGCTCTGTGTCTGTTACCTCTTAATGTCCAACAACGCCAGGCAGGGAAGTCGGCTCGCAGCACAGTGTCACTCCCTATAAACATGTGACGGGGATATGCAGCAACATTGACCCACATTTTCAAACCTCCTCTCACTGAATGACCCCCTTTTAATTTTCACAAGCTGCTCTCACTGAATGAACCCCCATTTTCAACATAGTTTCTTAATGAATGACACCCCTTTTGCAAAAGCCCCTCACTGAAATACCCCATGTTTTTTTCTTTATTTAGCCTGTCATCGAAAGACCCCTCTTCCGAGGTTGTTGCCACACATACCTGTCACTTTCAAATTCGAATTCCCCATCTCCCCCGGGGCTGTACATGCATTTGGTTTACAGAACATATTCATTTCTGCCCCATGTCACCCATTTTTTTTGCTCTGCGTATTCAGGTCACCCTTCTGAATGTTAAACTGTCACAGGGTTCTAAAATATTAGGGACCGTTCATTATTTACAGGGGAGGGCGGGCCGGGAGAAACATAGGGGGGTCATGTGATTTTTGTTTGGTCAATAGGGGGGGTTGTGTAAATTTTTGTGTTAAGAAAGGGGGGGTCATGTAAAACTTGCGTAAACTTTATCCCTTGCCTGATGTTTAACCAATATAAGCCTGATTTTGACATTCTAAGGTAAAATTCTAAAAAAATTAGCGTGCTACATGCGCATTTATACTTATAAATTTGTTTAAAATTCTTGCAAAGTTCACACAAAAATTTACACGATGTCAGAATGACCTTCATTTTAAGGAAAGACTAAATAAAATGGTACATGTTATTCGGGAAGGCTACTCTTTTCTACTACCTCTTCCACTGAATGTCCCTATTTTGATCTGCTGGAAACAATTGTGTATCATCTTTGACTTACTTCAACGAACTAAGGCAAATGCAAATAGCAAATGTATGTGCACAAAGGATGTACTAAATGGTTTTAAATCAATTTCTTCTCAGCTGAAGAAGGTGCATCAAACCTGTCCAAAGCAAGGAATTAAAAAGGGAAATCGGTTCTCGCAGCCAGTTTGATCTGACTGCCGTATGAATCCCTTGCCCCTTACAGATACATGTTTTTTTGAATTGCATGATTCGGGGGTACATGCCCTTTTACAAAAAGGGGGGGTCATGTAAAATTTATCAGCGGAATAGGGGGGTTGCGTAATTTTCGATGTTCGAATGGGGGGGTCACAAACTTTTCAGATCAGACCCGCAACTTCTCTCTCCCCCCCCCCTCCCCTATAAATAATGAACGGTCCATTATGTACCAACAGGTTTAAAATTTCAGCAGTCAAAACCATGGTCAGCAATAATAGCAGTCTGCAAAATGATTCAAAAAGTGCACAAAAACTACTTGGTGCAAAAGTTTCTTCAGTTAGGTCATAACCTGCTCTACTGTCTACATGAGCATCAATGGCTGCCGTGTGTATTGTCATATTACTGCAAACCTTACCTGTACAAGTGCTTCCATCTTCAGCCAGCTCATAGCCTGTTCTACATGAGCATCGATAGCTGCCGTGTGTGTTGTGACATTGCTGATGGCAGACTTGACGACCACCCTGTCGACATTCATCAATATCTGGTGAAGTGAAAAAGGACATCAGTGATGTTAGTTCTTAAAAAATGCATGTTAGTAATGTACATCTCCTTCTTTTGCATTTTATCTGAAAGACACAATATGTATACAGTACTAAAAATTCCTATTCAAACAGGCCCGTAGCCAGGATTTTTTCAAGAGGGATGCAGATTTTCAAAAAATGGACCTTTTGGAGGAAAACATTTCGTTTTGGTCGACCCTAAACTAGTTTTAGCGGTTTTGACATAGTGACAAGCCAAAAAAAAAGGTTTTCAGTAGTTTTCCAAGTATTTTGTGTTGTATTTTATTAAGAAACAACCTTCATTTACATGTTTTGGTGCTTTAGGTGTTTTTTGGTGGACATTTTTAGGGGCTTTGACTGAAAAGGGGGCGATAGCCACCCCCCCCCCCCCCCCCCCCTTGGCTACGGGCGTGCATTCAAATAAGTTAGTTCAAGCACACTTGAAGTACTAGATTGTATCTATAGGTCTTTTGTTCAAACCCATGTTTCTCTTTCCTTCTCCAGTGAGAAGCATTAAGTGGAGACAGAACTACTTCTAATGTTGCTTCAAATAATATTTTATTTACTACCTTACGTAACGCAATTGCGTGTGCATTTTATGCATGTTCACTACACTTTTCAGATGCGCGGTGTTGCAGTACTGTGGATTACTGATTGGAAACAATGTTGCGTACTTCCCGATGTCCTGTTCTTGTCACAACTTGTGGATACGTGGTAACTTCATTCAAAAAGCATGTTCGTGTCCAAAATTTTATTTTTTTAAATAATAGCAAAATAAATATGATAATTTATCACTTATTTCACAAAGGAAGTGTGTGTGTAAATAAACATTCTTTCCATCACTGGGCCAAGACTTGAAGAAAATCCAAGTCCTTGGCTGGGATTTCAACCTCATGGGACCCCTGATATTGGCTATAAAGCACTAAATTAGATCATTAGGCCTTCAGCTCAAATTAAATTTTGCTTGCAGGTTAGAAACTTTTAAAAAAATGCAAATCCTTGGAAGCTTCACGTAATTCAACATTCTTGAATCCTTACAGCTGAAAACTAACAAAGTTTGTTATATGTGACCCATCATATCGAAAGGTACCTTAATACCGGCCTAGTAAATTACGAGATACGGGCCATTGAAGCTGAGCATAGTCAAAAATCACATCCAAGGTCGAATTTCTAATATCTTCAGAAACGTTACCTTTGAAGTGTACTCTATCATATTAATCAGGCTCCAACATCCAAACATACAAATCCTTTCTCCATTCAAGTTTTACCAGTACAGAAACTTTAAACTTGATTTTCTCAGAACTATAGTTTTCTGAATCAGCTTGATGCCTTTTACCAATGTGGATGTACCTTTGCAATCGAACATCCAATAACTAAAAGCAAGGTGTCATTTTAAACCTAAAATATAATCTTTCAGATGAGACCAAAAAATCAATTTTCAATTTAGGACCCTTAAGGCACCTTTCGATATGATGGGTCACATATATCACTGAACAGGATGATTTGATATAATTCTAATACTTGAATTTGTTTGTAAAACTTTTCCATCCTGTTCAGTTAAAAAATTGCAAATCATGATGAAAGAGTGCATCAAAAGGTTCTTTTAATGTGGTAGTAAGGTAATAGAAACATATTAAAAGCACCAGGAAGGTACATAAACATATTAAAAGCACCAGGAAGGTACATATATGTCATTACCAAATCATCGTTTGCCAAATATAGATGATTATCATGAAGGCATTAATAACACACGGATTCCTGTCTGAATCAGATACTTTCTTAAAGATTACATGAACTTCTTGTTTAAAAAGTTTTTGAAATGAAATACACTGATGTTTTACATTGATCTATGAAGATTGAATCATAGATGTTAGACGTTATGTAATTTGTTTGAGGGAAGGGGTAACATCATGTTGCTGCAGCTTGATGATAAAATCACATGGTGGACCTCCTGGAGACCTACTGGAGGTCTCCCCCCCCCCCCCAAAGAACATGACCGATCCAGGATATATCTGGATACTCCTGGAGACTACTTAGTATCCAGGAAATCAAGTATGACCAATTCTTTAGACTTCAGTTATTCTATATTTCTCTCCAAGATCACGTTGCACTCTAGTAGGAGAAGCAATGTATGCAGATGCCTTCGAAATGTAATAATCAGTAAAACGTAATATCCCCCAACTCTGAATTGCAGTAATAATTTTAGGTGCATTATATTCTAATACACTACAGCTAAATGGGATCTGGTTGATCTTGCTGTACTTGTCTAATCTGCCAGATCCAAGCATTATATAGAAAATAGAAACAAAAATTAACTTTGTCATCCAATTGCCCACATTTCATAGTACATTGAACCACTGAGCGAAATCCAAGCATACATAAACAGGTTGTAACAGGTTACACAGCAAATCATGTGTATCATCTTGTCTCTAAGAAAACAAGAGGAAAGCAAATATATGTTGTGCCAAATTTCATCGAGCGTTTGCCAAATTGAGATTGCAATCAGGATGGAATCAACACTATGGTTCCTGTCTGTATCTGATACATCCATTGGGATTAGATGAGCTTCTTATTGAAATCAATTTTGATATATGGATGAGTTTTAAGACTGCTATGATGATAATAAATGATAATAAACGATACTGCATAGATCTTCTAAGTGGTTGAAAGTTCTGCTGTCTCTATACTACATTGCCATCAGGAAACTTGTCACTTCCAATTTTTTCACTATAATTGGGTAGCTGGTGGCCCCAGGGGGGCTACTTAGTACAAAACGGGTTATGGGGACGTGCCGCAAATTTGGGTAGCAAAAACAGGCTTTCTGGTATCCCAATCGGTCCTTTTTCTTCGCAAAATGAGGTATTTTGATGGGTTTTCTTTTCAAAATTTTAGGAAATTTGTGAAATCCGCAAATTTTGACATTTTTTCTCAAAATGATAGAAAATTTTGCCAAAATAGAGCAAATTTGGACAGAAAAATTAGATTTTTGATTAAATTTGGCTCAAAATTTAGAAGATTTGGTATATGGATGGGTCAATTTTTCTTAAAAATTGGTATTTGGATGGGTGGTTTTCCAAATTTTCCAGAGGCACGTCCCTACCCAAACCAAATTTGAGTAGCCCCCCAGGCTGGTGGCCAATGTCCATGCCCTTGCAGCATTAAAATTGCAATATTCAAATAACAGCCCCCTGATATCACTTTCATCTTATTTCATTTCAAACGAACCATAAATGCAGCAAACTTCATTCTGCGGTACAGGTGAAAATACATGTCAAGGTCGTAATTAGCCGAAAATTATATTTTGACAGAATCACAATCCTTGTGCCTACTTCAAAACATCAGCAAAGTTTCATTTCAAGAAAATGATTGGAAATGTGCAATATATCTGTATATTTTGAGGACAATCAACACAAAATATAGGACTTACTGACTGGCTTACAAGTGTCACCAGTGCACCAGTTAATATGCAAAAGACACAAATCCTTTTTTAAGTAAACCTTCAAATAATTGCCATTATCTTATTAATTTCTAAGATTGTTTTGGCATCTCAAAGCTTTAAAAAAATACAACCTACGACAATATTGTTAGGCTTACCCTTTCAAAGAAAAGTATTTTAGCCAATTTCCTCAAAGAGACCATATTTCCCAAAACACATTAGTTAAGTATTCATTATATTCATCATACTCATTTTGCTTGAACATTAATAACATTTGGATTGAATCCTGAAAGTGTCATTTTCTTAAAAGGCTCATTCATATGATCCTGTTCTGAGGATTTACCCATGGCTGAAGATCTTTCCTCACTAGGCCTATATATGTACTCACACGGAACTCATTACACGGTCTTGTTACTTTACATTCGCACCTTTGTCTGGGCAAAGCAATAAATAGCCCTTTTGAAATGAAACATTAAATTCACACCTCAATAAAAGTGTTTTTTGTAGTAAACATGTACATGTGGTGGTCTAGCAGTAAAGTTCCATCGCTTTGCGAGTTCAAAACCTGCTTTAGAAGCAGTATTTGTTGAGTAATTGTGCAAGGCATTATCTCTCACATACAGGGTGTCCCAGAAAAAACCTTACCATTTTTGCGTGCAATTATCTTGTGTTTAACGGATAGTCAGAAAGTATGAAAAGGTTGCATTTTATAGCCCAGGAATTGAACTTTCAGATACCATTTGTTTCATTTCAATCGCAATCGGGTGTATACAACAAAAGTTATGTTTCATCAAATATTTGGGTGGATTTTTGTCTGGTCCAATTTCATTATTATTGGCCATAAAGTAGAAATGTTTCTGAATGGAATAAAAATGGGTCACCTTGGAAAATTTATTATATCTGTCTTATTTTTACATCAAATTTGTTCATTTTTTTCAGCACAGATGAAAGGGAGCATGTAGGTAATAAATAATACATAAGTAAACATTATTACGGTTGAGTGAGCAGATCAATGAAAATACAAGGGGAACTTGAAATTGGACCAGAAAATTTTTCATTCAAATATTTGACATTGCATAACTTTTGTTGTACATTACCGATTGAAATGAAAAAAAAATCCAGTATCTGAAAGTTCGATTCATGGGCTATAAAAATGCAACCTTTACATACTTTCGAACTATCCGTTAAACCAAAGAAAATTACACGCATACAAGCAAACATTGTAAAGTTTTTTTCTGGGACATCCTATATGTGGCCGTACATTTCAAACACTAGCTGTTAATGCAGCAAACTTGATTTTCAGCTATAGGTGAAAATACATGTCAAGGTCGTAATTTTCCGACATTGATTTTTTGACAGATTTACAATCCTTGTGCTTACTTCAAAACACCAGCAAAATTCCATTTCCAGAAAATGATCAGAAATAAGAAATGTATATTTTTAGGAAAATTAACAGAAAATATAGGGCTTACTGATTCCTGAACACATTCATCTCAATAAAACATTTTACTCCCTGACAACCTTTGACAGACAATTTACTTGACTTCTGGAAAATGAGTGAAGTTCTTTGAGGTGTCATTTTAATCCTTATAACATGGTCTTTTAAAATATTAAAAAAGTGAAAATTGCAAGAGGCTGCATTTACGGCTTGTTCAGGATGGGTGGTCACAATTTTACATATTTGCTCTTTTTGACAAAGCTGTCAAATGGATACTAGCCTTGGCGCAAACTATGTAGCTAGAATGAACTGGAGCCAATATAAACAGGGAATTTCAAAGTTAGTTTTAGTAGAAAAAGGAATGGGTATAAGGGTACTCTCTAAACCTTATCTTGGTTTATATTATGGCTTGCAAGGGAGGTTGGCCAGGTTTTCCAGAGGTGGTTGGTCATGATTGTTTGAGATACAGTTTGTACATATTTGTTAGTGTAAATATAAATCAAGTGTTTTAAAATGTGGCTTGCAATTTTTGTTGAGTTTAGTTTTGACAGAGAAAGAAATGTGTTATAGGGTATTTGGAAAGACAAATTGAAGGAATTTGGAAAACAATAAGCTGTCAAACAACGGATCTTTCTTCCCAATTTCATCTCCTTGGTTAGGATTAAAGGGGCGTCGGACAAAATTTTGAAATTTTATTTACGGATGATTTACACTTCATGGATATGGTGAAAATGTTGATCAAAATCTTCAGAAAAGTCAAAAATATGAATTTTATTGTGTTTTTGATCTTGGGTATGAGGTTATTCTCTAAACGTATTTATTGATGATACATATCAAGAAAGAGCTAAAGATTTGTTTGTAAATCTTTCCTTTCACATCATAGACTGCAGATAAATAAAAAGAAGTTTGGATTTTGCATTAGATTGCCTGGAAAGGCTATTTTAAAAAATCAACTATAGAGGGCAGTATTTATCGTTGTTGACAACGATAATTAAAAATAAAAGATTACCTAAACATATTGATATATAGGGTTTGAATTTGACAATGAAACTTTGCATGTTGTCATAATTACCGCTAATACTTCTAATGATGCAAAAATCTCAAAATGCTTGAGGAAAAGTTTGGGGATGATGCTAAACTTGTCCAATGCCCCTTTAACATAGCCAACGTCACATAACTTGACATACAGTAACTCGCCGCTGTCCCCATGGGTTTATAAAAACCTGTCAATTATCATATCCGAAACACATTTTTTTACCACTTAACATCCGATATTGCATGCTAGGAATCCAGCGTGCAAGCGGCTAGCATAACATTTGTGTTTCAGGCTAAAACAATGTCCTGTTTGAATACACAGCTTCCATGGCAACAAATCCTGTCTTGGATGCCTTTTTTGAAAATAAAGTGGGAAATTCTTTTGATGAAGATAACAAAGAACTGTAAAGCACTTTAATTTCGCAAATGTTAAATGAGCAGCAACTTAGCTGGGATTTAATTTTGCTAATCTGGAACAATGACCATTAGTTGCAATGCAAAATATAATTTTCACGAGGGATTTAATTTTGCGAATTTTCTGTATAGCGAAATTAGCGAAATTAAATCCCTAGCGAAATTAAGTGGTTTTACAGTATAATCAGGAATAAGTGTTAAACTTGAAATCATATACTCAGGGTTCGTACAGCAAATGATGCAGCAAATTCCATGACTTTTCCATAAAATACGGACATTTTTTTTATTTATTTATTTATTTATTTATTTATTTATTTATTTATTTATTTATTTATTTATTTATTTATTTATTTGTTTGTTTGTTTGTTTGTATATTTATTTATTTATTTGTTTACATATTTATTCATTTATGCTCATTCTGTTTCTTCCGCTATTAACCTTGGCTAAATGCTATTTTGCTCAAATCTTTTCTCTTTCTAAAATTTACTTAATATATGAATCACAATTTTGTAATTTCAATCATGCTTTAAAAGTAAATGTTGAGAATTTCTGCTCTTATCAAGAACAATAACATGTAAGTAAGTCTCACATGAGTCTGAGGTTTTTCTAAGACAGACATCAAGTTTTTCCAAGTAAGACATCAAAATCAAAATTTAATATGTTATTGCTATCCTTGCCAAATCCTAATACTATTAACCAACCCTGCAGGTAATTTTCCAAAGAAAAGTGCTCAGCATAAGATGTCAAACTAAGATCAGAATTAATTCATTTCCCACAAAATCGTTACTTTCCTGCCCGATTCAAAGGTACACTTTTTGGTGCCGACAGTCGTATAATAAAGTAATATTGCCTATTTATTAGGTCAATTTCCTTTATTTTTTCTGAGCTGTTTTAAATTTATCAAGTTAACATCATGTACTGTAAGTCATGACCTGGATCTTGTTATAAGTCAGTGATTCCTGAGAAAAATCTCACAAGTAAAAAAAGAGATATTTATAGCTTTAAAAAAAAATATATCCTGCCGGCTTAGAAAATTCAATTAAAACCATTACTGCCATATTCATATGTGGGTCAATAGTAGAGATTTATTCTGTGAGTATTTCTGCTAACTCGATGGCATGTAAACTTGGAAGCTTAGTAGGTCTCCACAAGTCAGCCCCTACAGATAATTGATCCTGGACAGCCCGACCCTAACTCTCTAAAACATATGACCTAACACTAACTTACTAAATCATGACCAAACCATAACAAACCAACCATGACGCGACCCTTACTCACTATCCATGTCACAGCCCTAACCTTAAACTTACCTCAACCCTAACACTAAACCCTAACCTAACTCTATGTTTGCAGCCCATTATGGTTACAATTAACAATTACGCATCTGGACATGCTGGTGTAACTCTAAAATGTTCCCCATCTGACAAAAGTACTGGCTTATGCTAGATTTGGGTGTTATGCTAAAGTCGCATTTAGAAAGAGTAGTTGGTCAAGCTTCATTCGAGCTGACACCCCTTAGTAAGATTATTAAAATAACTTTTGCACTTAAAAATGTTCCCAATGTTGTTGTCTACTCAAATTTAAACCTATAATCAGACTATTAAAGCAATAAACTCCTAAAAAACGTTTGAATGCTCAATGCTACTCCTAGTAAATTGGCTACATTTTAATTTCAGTAGTCATCTCTCAGTCCTCCTCCCAGCATGGTATAGAAAAAAAATTACCTTTCTGAGAACTTTTATTGTACTGATGAGAATTTTCTGTGAAACTTATGAAAAAATGCGCGAATCGCTCCAAGCGCTCGTTGTTTGGGATCTACCATAAAAAAGAGTCTTTGACAAAGACTACAGAAATTCTAGTGATTTGTTTATTATTATTTGACTTAATATTTTTTTTTTAAGTATCGAATTTTTTTTCTGGGTCTTCATCTTTTTTCTGGGAACGCGGTTGCGTTACCGCGGATTTCGAAGCCCTGCCTTCCAGTATCATCGTGCTACTTCCATATGGTATAATGTTACAACATTTAAGTAAATTCCAATATTAGATTCAAACCATATTCTACATAAAGCCAAGGAGAAGTTTAAAATAAATCCACATAGCCAAATCTAATAATGGACAATTTGCAGGACAAACAACAAATCTAGCAGCCTACAGGTCAATGATACTATTAACAGTCACAGACATCGCAAAATGCATCCTCCGTCACAAATGTTACCAATTAACCAAGTCTTGTTTAAATACAATTTTGTGTTAAGTCACCGTCCCAAAAGCAATTTCAATTTCCTAGTTTGATTTGAATTTAAATCCCTGAATCCCAAGGTCATAAAATAACAATGAAATGGACAAAATCAAAGACATGGAAAGGTCCCTTCAGATTAGCTGTCGCTTTAAGAGTGTCTAGCTGCAGCCGATGACCACATCTCTACATTTCTTAGTAATTTGTTGCGATGCAGTACAACCAAAGAAATTCAAAATGAGAATCACTGCTCGCCGCCATTTTATTCTTATTCATGGAGCAGAATTATTGTTCCTCTGTATAGCTAGGCAGATCGTGTAAATCTTCACATAACCAGTCAAGTTTACTTAAACGGTTAGCCACCCGTTTGCGGTGCAGAAGGTCCAGAGATTGAACTCCGCTGGTGCCAAAAGTTGAGTGGTGCTTGAAATTCCCTTGGACAAGGAACTAACTGCTAATTGTGTCATGGATCAAGGCAGCGATGGTGCGTTTGTGGGCTGATCAAGGTTCAACGCCCCTAGAGGTTGTCGCAGAACCTGAAATGATGCTTAGTGTGGAATGGAGCTCACTTGGGCCACAGTGGTCATCGAACACCTGTAAAGTGTGCAGAGGCCATGTGGAATTACAAATCTGGGAGGCATAGCACACTATAAATCCCCAGTATTTGTTTATTTATTCATTTTTTATTCATAATGCATAGACAGTGAGTGCATTTTGTTTCATATGCAAACCGTGTCTGCATTTCAAGCAGCATCTTTTGCGCTTTGCTTTTATCAAGTACGCCAATTTTCCCGCCAATCTATTCAAATGATCTCGAAGTATGGCACACGCAGCTGTAAATGTTGCAGGTACAATAACTCAACCTCCATCAAACAGAAATCCAAGATGGCAGATATCTTTTGCGACTTGCTTTTATCGAGTGTGCCAATTTTCCCACCAATCTATTTGAAGAATCTCAAAATATGGCACATGCAGCTGTAAAGGTACATTAAACTCACCCTCCATCAAACGGAAATCCAAAATGGCCGCCATCTCATAGGATTCAACGGTGGTGAAATCAACATGGCAGCAACCACCAATTATCCTTCTTAAATTTGTTTTGAGTTCAACACATTTGCATAATTGCTGTGATATTTTGTCAAAACCAAAGTTGAATTCGATCAAACAGTTTACAATCTATCGTTGCAACCAAAATGACAAGGTAAATAGTATATCAACTAAACTCTATAAATTCTGAAGTATCCAGCAAGCAACCGATTAATGCACATAAACCAATATGACAAGACAGGGGGGAAAAATGAGTCCATATTTCCGAATCCTAATAGTGTACCCATCTTGCTAAATACAAGGTTTGTCCATGAAGGAGCAACAAAATATGCCAAAAGTAATACCAAAATCATGAATGATTCATGTGTAATAATAATAATAATATGCAGTGATCTTGTCTTAACCAATCTTAATCAATCATTATTAGTCTCTTACACAACACAAAAAACACAAGTTCACAATGTTGTAGAATACAAGGGATATGCTATGGGTCTTGTAACAGAGTCTGATTGCTTGCTACATATTTCAAGGTTTAGAGCATATTCAAAACTTTCTCAGCTTTATTAAACTGATACGATTTGATCATGATAAGCTGTGCAATGCAGCTGATAAAAATATTTCTCAAAGGTTGCAGAAATGAATTGACTAGGTTTGCTGCTGCAAATGTGCGTGCAATTGCAGATACAAAATTGACAACATAAACAAACCATGCACATTTTTGACATATTTTGGGGCCAGTAGAGTCTACAATAATCGCATCATCAGGGACATGGAAGCTTCGACCAGTTAACATCTAGCAGACTAGGATTTACACATTACCAATTATGCGTCAATAACTGCTTCCTTCAAATTCCGATCGTGATCTTTATGTACTCAAATAAAATACTATAAGTGTCAGACTTATATTTCCTAATGCTAACCATACCAAATATCATAAAAGATTTACAAAGAAAATGCATTTTCTTTTTTGGCATTAGTTGAGCATAAAAATGTTGACAGGGCAATAACTGTTTTACCAATAGTTGGGCATTGATTTGGAGAGCAAGAGTACAAGAACTACCCTTTTCTCTCCTTTCTAACATGTCCAATGAAAGAAAAAGATTTTTAAAAAGTATGTACACTCCCGGTCAAAAGTGTTTGCGCACCCTTTAATACGGGTAAAAACGTAATTATTATATCAAACGACCAAGACTGTGAAAAAAATCATGTTTTTATAGGAGCTTAATGTATCCAATATAAGAAATGTATGTTTCCTATGATATTCGATCTTCCATAACCAAAAAAATGGCCGATTTCCTGGACCATTTAAAGAACATTTTCAAGTTTTCAAACAAATGTGCAGTAATGTATTTAAACTCCGTTTATTATGTGCAAAAGAAAGTACACAATATGTTTAGCACGCCATATTTTCAAATGCAGTTAATGCAATTCTTATTGAGTTTTTTTAGATATATGTATGTAAAATATAAATCCGAAAAAATATGGCGCAAATGATGAACGGTTCTCGAGATATGGCTGGTTAAAGGTTTGGTGCGCAAACACTTTTGAACGGGAGTGTATGTTGGGTCAGGAGCAACCTCTGGCTCTCCCTTTTCTTTAATATGTACTACTGAATCAGTAACATTTTAAACAAGTTACTAGGCACATTTCTGACACCTCTAACCAGCCATAATTACAACTTCTTGGTCCTCAAAAAATTAAATAATATATTTTTCATACTTCAGATCACATTCCTCAAATAATATTTTGCAGGTGTTCTATACTTTGTAAATCTTGAAGTATGCAACAAGAAGCCGATTAACGCACATAAACCAATATGACCATACGGGGAAGTAAATTAGTGTGTATTTCTCGAGCCGTAACAACATACCAAATCTTGCTGAATATTAAATTACATTTTTGACCATGTTTGTCCATGTGTTAGCAACAAAATTAGTCCAAAATAATACCAAAATCTTGAACAATTCATGTAAAAAAATATTAATACGCAGTGATTTGGCCTTAATCAATCATTAGTAGTCTCTTACACATTACAAAACTATCAGTTCACAATGTTGTAAAATACAAGGGATATGCTGTTGATCTTGTAACAGAGTCCGATTGCTTGTTGCATACTTCAAGGTTTATAGAGTATAAAGTAAGTATGAATCTGTAAACAATTCATTTGCAGAATCACAACATTTGCATGTATTTCACTTACAGTGCAAAAATAAATTACTGTATTTACTTCTGGTTCATGATGAATGAACACAAATTTGCTATCTAACGTCACCCATATTCTTTTGCCCATTTTGTCCAATTCCATGGCAATGTTCCATTCATTTTTTTTTTCAAGAACGGCGCTGGTCTATGAATAGATACAATACTACACCTTGATGATATTGATAGGATCAATTATGAGTTTACCAACCCCATAGTATTTCTGGAAATGCAAAAAAGTTTACTTATACTATTGGTTGTAAGGATAAAAACACAGTGTTTTTGATTTTACAAAAACTTTCCTATAGAGCGATTGAGTGAACACCCCATCCAAATATCAATTTTTAAGAAAAATTGACCCATCCATATACCAAATCTTCAAGATTTTGAGCCAAATTTAATCAAAAATCTCATTTTTTCTGTCCAAATTTGCTCTATTTTGGCAAAATTTTCTAACATTTTGAAAAGAAATGTCCAAATTTGCGACACTTGGGGCAAATTTCCGAAAATTTTGAAAAGAAAACCCATCAAAATACTTCATTTTGCGAAGAAAAAGGACCGATTGGAATACCAGAAAGCCTGATTTTGCGGCACGTCCCCATAACCCCTTTTGTACTAAGTAGGCCCCCCCGGGGGTGAACACATCCACAAGCAACGGGATGACTACCTATACATTGAAAAATATTAAGGTGAGCTGGTCTAAGTTACCTAAAACATTTGCACTCTAGATCTGCTGATCCATTTTGAAATATACAAATGCTAAACATGCCTCTAACTGTTAATACAACCTTACTGTTTCAAATAAACATTACGAGGAAATGTGGCCTTGGCACTGAATACGACTTTTAGATTTAAATGTTGCCATCATGTGCCTATCATAAATATAGACTATATTGTGTGGAAAAGGATTGCATGGGTGTGTCTAAATTGCACATTATTTGCACATCCTGGGTAATCTTCATGATATTTTTAATCAATTTATCTGAAATAAAATACTCAATCAACCATCATTAATAGTGTATAGGTGTGAGTTTGGTTTCCTTTAAGAAGCTAAATTATATACAGATCATTAATAAGAACTGGTTGTATAAGGCCAATTCAAAAAAAGAGATTGTCTTGCATACTCTCTCACATAAAATGTGGATTCACTTTTGCTGCATAACCCTCCAAAATGAGCCCCATTTCAGCTGGGTTTTTTTTTAGTTTTCAGTAAACAAGTTGCTATATACTTGAGCCCAAAACACTAAAACATATGATTTCCTCATTTGGCATAGCCCATTTATCTAAAAACACTAAGCATAGACTTTGTAACCACAAAATTTTAGCAATCTTCCTAGAAACTTGTAACTCAACGTCAAAGTTATGTTTGTCAAGAAGTATCATACATCATCATAATTCAATTTCAGATGATTTACAAGCAATGTCATTCATCATGATAATAAAACCCTAATGCATTGGATATGGATTAAAATTGCAGTCTCTGGTTGCCAGGGATGGGAGTTTCTTCTTAGACCACTCGTCGCAGCTCCATCACATGCAATGACTAAGATATTATAATAACCTTTAAAGAAAATTTTGACATGTTCTAAAAAACCTGAAAAATGTAGGTAACATATTGGATGGTGTTCATATTGCTATATCACGATGATTGAGGCAATAACAGACGCATGTTGGAAACGTCTCCAAGTGGAAGCGCCTACATCCTTTGTTCTATATGGTGGCATTTCATTAGGTGGGTATGCTGAAAAGGTGGTGTTGTTACATTTTTTCGTGGGTTCTCGAACTTAATTTGATGTAAATTCACTATTCCTTGGCCTATTGACTTCTTTAATGTCTCATTTAAAATCTTACACTTTCTGCTATCTGTGGCAGTAATTTGGTCTTCATGGGTTACATAATTTAGAAGAGACAATGGTTTGAATTTGTCAGTACAAGGGTGGTGGTGCCTAAGGATGCGGTGCCTACGGATGCGGTAGATACCCAAATTGAGACAATATCGCCATTTTGGAAGGTTTGACACTGCTGGAACATTCACAAATGGATTCTGTGACCTCAAATACATACAGATAGTCACCAACATGGCTAAAATTTGGTATATAATCACAG
>JXSR01S003742.1:73974-88471 GCA_000969725.1 Ophiothrix spiculata
TTTTTTTTTTTAGATTTTTTTTTTCAAATATAAGTCAAAGTTACACCAAATTATGGCCTCTATAAAGATGCAAATATGTCTACTGTACCGAAATCGCTTTATACAAGTTTAAAAACAGTATTAAAATGGAAACAAAATGAAAAGAACAACTTAAAAAATATTTTCAAAAAATCTAAATTCTCAAAGAAAAAAAAAACTTTTTTTGGAAATCTGAAAATTAGGCGCGGTATACTTTTGTACAGTAAAAACTTTTTCCAGTTTCGAAAAATAGGGGCGGGCGGTCGAGGACAACCAAACAACCTCTTTTTTTTTTGGCCTTAGAGCAGGAATCACACTTTATTTGAAACATTTATACTTTGGGGAGATGATTAAACAAAATCACAATTCATGAATGTCACAGATGGATGTCAATTTTTAACTTTTTAAAAGAAGCTGGATATGTCATATTTGAATTAAGTCAGACCTATAGTTTTTTATGAGCTACCAAATATTTGGCGCCACAACTCTTTGATGTTACATTAATGCATAATCTAAATGGTAACAGAGGCTTTTTGTTTTTTGCTAGCCCTGATTTCAGTGCCTTGTCCAACACCACCTGTCCAGCAGCCTCTATTCACAGGCAGCGGGCGAAGGTGCGATCAGGGGAACGGTGCTAGTTCTAGTTTTTTGCTAAATGTTAGGCATCATATGCAAAAAAGTGTAATGCATTGATTTTTCATCATCAAGCCTCCATTAGAAAATGCATTCGAATTACATATTAGATTATTTATAATGAAGACTAGTTGAAAATATTGGACTGCGTGCCTTTAACCACTTCCATTATAGATAATACAACAGGTTGATTGACGTACGGGTTCGTGCAAGAAGACCGTGATGTTCAGCAGAGTTGGCACCCTGACATGATGGGAACGTGCGTGTGGGCATGAAGCCCATGTAAACTGTGTCATTTTTCTATTATTTTTCTTTTTAAAAGCAATCTCGAATGACTTGTGTGCAGTTTAAATCCTAAGCAGGTGTTTCTTAAATAAGATTTTAAAGAAATTTATAAATAATCCTACTTAACCAGGTCTAATCAGACCAGCAGAAGTTTGATCGGCCAGTACAATCAGTAACAATAGTTTTGTAGTTTTGAGAAAGCAGTTGGGATGCTAAAACACAACACTAGCTATAAATGTTGTGTAATTTTGTACTCGTGTGCCACATGCCTGATCATATTCGGATTGAAATTTACGCCATTTATGCCCTAGGTTATCTACACATTTGGATGTGATTGGCCCAAACAGCACTGGACTAAATGAGGTGCTGGAATGTGCAAAATCTGATTTGTCACTATAGGATATCATTATATAAACCTTGAAGTATACAGCAAGCAATCAGACTCTGTTACGAGATAAATATAGCATATCCCTTGTATTTTACAATATTGTGAAAAGGACTAACAATCAGGCGGCGGCGGCGGACACGATTTATAGAAGATCCTAGATTTAGGGATGAGGGATTTCCAAAACGCAAATTAAGGGAACGATCTACGTGTATTTCTATTGGGTCACGTGACTCACGTATTGAAGAAAATAATTACAAAGATCATATTTTTACCTCTCCTCAAAAAACAACAAAAGTGTTCTTATCGTAATTAGCATAATTATGTTATCCTAAATCCGCTGGGGTTCACGCATGAACCCCACTTTTTATATATGTTATCATATTTTTTACCGATTAGCAATATAATCTTAGCGGCAATCCCACACGATCCCGGAAGTTGTATTTTCCCACGATGTTTCTTATAGAGGTGGTATAGGACATGAGTCACATCGACGCAGCCAGGGATCGTATACGATAAGAACGGCAACCATGCAATAGTTGCCACAACCACCTTCCTCTGCTAACAATGATTGATTAGGCTAAGAAAAAAAAGGTTTGTCACAGAAACCATCTGCAAAAATGCTATGCGGTATGCGATTTTTAATTTTTTAATTTTTTTAAAGAAATTAGCTATGCGGTATGCGATATTTCTTTTTTTTTAATGCTGCAAAATTTTGATCGCCCAACTTACGTGTGTGAAGTTCCCAGTTTCTAAGTACGATCCAACCCGTTTTATCTATGGGAAGTCTTGACAGTTGAAATAACACGTAAAATTCAAGGTAAAATTGCGACAGCAAATGACAGCAACCCGGACGAGAGTCGATTGATAGATTACTCGCATAAAAAAAAAGAGAGAGAAAGACAAGCGCGTAGCTCTACGCGCTTAATTCATTTTCACATAGCAATACGCACGGGTTTCTGAGACAAACTTTTTTTTTCTTCTTTGGCCTTTAAGCCAATATTTTGTGCATGAATCTTTCATGATTTTGGTATTATTTTAGGATGCTACCACATGCATGGTCATCATGTTTATGTTCAGGTTTGTCACATGGACAAACCTGAACATTAAGTTTATTTGAATATCTCCCGGGGGGGGGGGCACTGACCTAGAAAGGTGATACGGGTATGTGCGGCCCTCAACACCCCTTTTTCACGCCCTTCCTGCTGCTCCCTAGACCCCCATTTCAAGCACAATCCTTAGTTCACAAGCCCTATTTTTAAAACCTTCCATTTCCCTAGCCTCATATTTTGGAATTTACTTCCCAAGACCCCCATTTCAAGACAAATTTGGGAATTTTTGCTTTTAGAGCCCAAATTTAGCCAAAAAAAATTAGTTCTCAAAGGTCTTTTTGGGTCACTTCAGTTCTCTAGACCCCTTTTCAGAGCCAATCTTCCATTCCCTAGCCTAGGGTTTCAGATATCAGGGCCGCACACCAACACCAAAAACAAAGTTGGGTGACGGGGAATATCCAGCTCCAGCAAGATTGGACATGTATTTTTAATGGAGAAGACACAGCCTAATTTATTTCCACGTATGGTCATATCAATTTATGTGCGTTAACCAGCAACTGGTTTTATACTTCAAGGTTTATAGAGTATAAGTTTTCTCATCAAGATCTTCTTCCAAGCCATTGATAGCAAGTGACAGTTGGCGATACACATTAATGCATTTGACTTGTGACTAATTGGCTGATACTTCCTGCATGATTCAAACCAACAAATTCTGCTCTTGCAATACATATTTGACAGGTACCCAAAGTGAAAAATCAAATACAAAAGGTCTTAAGGGTATATTAACAGCATTTGCTGACAGTTGCGTAACGAGGGTGTCTGATGCCGGGGCCATCCATACCACTAGTTCTTTGGCACACCATAAAATGGATTGAGACCAACATATGGAAAAGTCCCGTGCATTTGCTCAATGAAAAACTTACATGCCTCTTAAGCAAAGCGAGACAGATGTTAATTTGGCATCTTCTGTCACGATGAGTTTATTTTGATAAAAAGTCAATGCCTTCGCTCGGTATTGTCATCTTTAAAGTAAACTCTATCATAAAAAACATACTTCAAAAAATTTTCTTTTTAAGAAGTGCCCACGTTTTTTACCTTAAATATCCTCAAAAATCTGTTTTTAATGGCAAAATGGTCATTTTCAGCCATTTGGAAGGGACTTGTCACTAAAAAAGGTAACCGCCAATAAGCCTGCCTGCCCTTTTTCTATTGCCTTCGGGTGGATCATGAATATTCAGAAGACCAGCTTTCTAATGATATAAAATATGTCCTGATTGGTTATGAAGAACTGCCTGCGTTTTTGCCGTCTTCTCGGACATCGAAGTCAGAAAACAATCAGCTGGAACGAAATTTAGTGTACAGATATATGCTGTGCTCATACAGGCATGTCTGTGTAAACAAACTCGTGCAGTGTATATGGAGCGGCGATGAAATATTTAATGCTCATTTCAGGCTAGAAGTTTTTAATAAGTTAAGTGGGTCAAAACATGCAGGAGCAACAAGAGATGTAGTTTGCTCTTTTAACAAGTGGGGCAGTAACAGATTTACCCCTTTAATCATGTTTACTACTACTGGATGACTGGGAACACTCACTCATTGGAGATTGAGACTGTTAAGGCTTGACATCCAAAGACATTTGATCACCTAAGAGACATTCGCTCACAATATTCGCTCTGACTTATCCAGTCAAATGAAGAGGGAATGACACAATGCTTGGATATTGGTTAAATAGATGCTACCATCAATTTAAATTATACTATATATCATATTAACCACTATTCAAGCATTGTTTGCATATTTTCTCTCCATTTAAGAGAACATGGGACATATCTCAGGAAATGTCTCGGAGGTAAGCGAATGTTTTGCATGCCTGTTCTTGGATGGTTTGGGCCGGTTGAACCAGAATAAACAAAAGCCAACCGCCCAAAACCAACCAGCACTGGCAGACAACCGCCGGTTGAGTTTTGAAGTGGCCCCAACTGGCTAATGGAAATTGGACTGCAGCCCGGAGGAGCAGGATACTCAAATTTTGTTTGGGTAGGGATATGCCTGTGTGAAATTTGAAAAGCCATCCAATTTTCAATAAAAAGGGATCCATCCATATACCAAATCTCTGAAATTGTGAGTTAAATTTATTCAAAAATTTTATGTTTTTGCCCAACATTTTGGCCCAAAAACTTGTCTTAAGTTTTATGAAGAAATGCTCTAATTTGCGCCATTTGGTGCAAAATTTGGAACACTTTCAAAAGAAAACCGATCCAAATCCCACATTTGCAAAGAAAAAGGACCGATTGAAAAATCACTGAGAGAGGCTGACTTTGCTACCCATAACCCCTTTTGTTATTTAGATATCTGTGTCATCAGGAAGATAGAAAAGAAGCAAAAATCCCAATATTTTTGAAGATTAATGTGTCTTTATTGGGGGATTCTATTAAAGGTATGGTCTTTATGGAAACTTTTGGATCATTTGTATTCAAAAAGCAGGTGCCATTATAAACATATCGTGCTTGATTTTCAACTAATGTATCCTGTCTACTGATAATTTCCTAGTGGTATTGATTATAGCACATGATACTTCCTATGAAAGGAACATTCTACAGATAGTAGCTACAACAAACCAATGGATTGATATCCGATATGTAGCGGAGTAAATAAATCTTTGCGATAAGACGGTATTTAAGCCTTGATTCTTAGCTATTCTTAAATACCTTTGTTCGTGGCTTGTAGGCGTGACCTTGGATTTAGATGAATGCAATGCTAATGAACTTCAGGGTTGAAAAGTACAGTGATTAAAGTATATATGTGATGGCTCACCCTGAAAGGGTGACTTTGCAGGTGTTATCAATTTTGATTCTATCACTTTATCTGTTACATCATTTTCTAAGCTTTAAAAAGACACCTTACTTGTTGAAATTGATCAAAGCAAATACATTTTACAACAGGAAATCTGCTGAAAATTCTTATTATCTTCTTTATCTTTTCCTGCCTATCTTCACCAGTTTCTTGAAGTGTTCATTCGCGAAGTCCCCCTTTTCGGGGTGAGCCATCACATATTAACTGTACATCAGAGATTGTGGGTTCGAGCCCCGGGCCGGGTGGTTTTCGTCTCCATGTTTCCTTGGGCAAGAAACTTTACTCTACTTGCTCCGTGGTCAGACAGTCACGTAAAGCCGTGGGTCCCCTGTACGAATAGACTCCTTCATGGGGTATGCATGTTATGCAAGTACTACTTGTATCATTGATTGATTGATTGATTGATTGATTGATTGATTGATTGATCATTACTACAGTTTCCCCTATACAACAAACTGCAATCTCCCAAAATCAGGGGTTGCAAAATGTCCAAAAATACCAAAGTAACAGGATTCCAATAAGGAAAGAATAGGAAACAATATCAGACTAGTGACCTATAAAATAGTCACCAAAGTCAGATGTGGTATTTGAAGGTGATTAGAAGCATTTATTGAAAAAACCCTCATAAGGTGGAAGAGTAGATGATTAAGAAATCTCAGGGTTATGCAGGAAACCGTTTCAGACTTGTGAACTATTAACGAGTTACCAGAGTCAATTTGAAGGTGTCCAGAAAAGGATTATTATGAATGTTGTTTTTATACTTTTCGGTATAAAGTATAAAATTCAAGGGAATATTAACCCTTATCAGACCAACGGCAACTATAGTCACCAGTCAATCACATCTACAACTTTCTGGTTTGAGTGAAATTTAAGAAAAAAAATAATTGCCTCCCCAAATGTGAAGAATTTGTAAGGCAGAAACCATAGTCGGCCTCCAAACAAAATTTTCCCTACTAAACATCTGGTTGTGACGTCACCAAATATTTGCCATCGAAATTAAAGTATGAACGGGTAACAAACATTTGGTCCAATGTATATGGCAATTCAATAACATGTGCATTTTATTTGGTCTCAACTCGGTGTTGAAGTTATTTTGTTTGGAGTCACTCGTCATTTTGACGTCATGACCAAATGTTTGGTAGCGAACATTTTGTATGGAAGCCGACTATGGTTTCGGCCTAAAGGCATTTATGACAAGTTTATTGATGTCAATAAATGAAGTACAATAACCAAAAGATCAATTATTGATCTAATCAATAAAACTATTCAATATTCGACAAAACTAGTCAATGGACTCGGCTTGTATATGGTGAACTAAGTAGAACTCAATAATTGCCAATATTGTTTATAAAGTTATTCCGAAACAAGTGACAAGATTGGGAATTTTTAAAACTGCCTAGTTCCAAAAGGGTTAAAAACATATCTGTTTGAACAGTTTCTGGAGCTATAAGGAGCTCTGCTTCTATAGCCTCTATAAAGGCCCTTAAAAGTGGGATGAGGCTCACGCAATTTGCATGCTGCAACTACTCGATGTGGAGTCTTGCCCAGTTGCTTCAAAAGAGAGATGGGCACTTCAATCTGCGCAAATACAGACAATCCTCTCTACCTGAACTATTTAACTGAGCAGAAACTATTTCAATTGTTTTAGTTGAAAAGGATATACTCCCAGACTAATGACCTATTAGATAGATACCAAAATCCACTTGTGGTATGATGTGGTCGTCATATTTGTTTAATTGTGGATGTGGTATATCTAGTGAATCACCCAAAAACAAAAATATCAACAGAGCCAGGAAAGTGAGTGTCCTACTGCTGTCAAGTGGCAAGGCTGGCGTTGTAGTAGTGATTCCAACCACAGTCGGCCCTGATTTGGTAAAACTATCTAACTTGAAATCCAACGATTGGAGAAAATCACATTTGAAATTCAAAGATATGACATTTGTTCATGTTGTGCTGTAAATGTTGTCAACCATTTCAATGTAAGAAAAACATATTTTGGCAAGACATTTCCACAAATTGACAATTTTCATCAATTTATAGAAACTTGACAACCAATTTTGTGGAATTAGGAGTTTTACCCTCGGAACTTATTATTCTCCTTTGTTGACTCTGATTTGGTTAAACTATCTAACTTCGGTCATTATTATGTTCGGAGCTGTCGGATTTCCAAAAAAATCGGACAGGGATATCGGACAGGATACAAAATATTAGATTTTGGAACATAATAATGATAAAATTGGATGGATTTTTTCACATGATACTCAAAGATATTGGTCTCGCTATGAGTTTTAGAAATATCGAGCTCGACGCTGCGCGTCTCGCACGATATTTCGTAAAACTCATAGCTCGACCAATATCTTTTTGTATCATGCTCAATCCATCCAATTGAACTGGTATTATCTTCATTGATTCAAGTCATAATTATGTATGTATCTAATTTCTTAAAATTATGCTAAAATGTTTTGTTTAATTATTATTTGTTATGCCATAGCCTTGTTTTCTTTTATATTAGCTTAATGATGAAATTAAATGTATTTTTACCAAATTAAAAGGGGAGTAGAGATAGTCTCTCTTAAAGTTAGATAGTTTTACCAAGTTAGAGAGGGAGAAAGTGACAAAACTGTTTCAGATAGAAAAAAATTAGATTGAAAACGAAAGCTTGTGGAGATTTTTTGTTACCATCAATAGACAGAACGACTCCAGATTATTTAAGAAAATCTGTTAATTGAAAATTGGCAAAAATTGTAGTTGTTTTTACAAAACCAGGGCCGCACTGTGTGTCCTATACTTGGCAGTAGGGTCAAACCCTACATTTTATATTTCATATCCCACCTATTGACTGAAAAAAACCATCTGAACCCCATCTTTTCACAACTCATCAATACAGTTTATGAATCAAAGTTCTCTTAAAAAATGCCAACCACAATCCTTCATCCATATTTTCAAAATCACAGACTGGCACCCGTTGAAAAGCAGGGCACAACCAGATCATAATTAAAGTATGCATTAGCAAAGTATACAACCGCCTTCACCTTATGTGGCAAGGTCTGTGACAATCTCAATTAAATGTCAACTGTTTCAATCTAATCTCCTATCATTTTGGAGACCTGTTGTGACATTTGAAGATTTGCCAAAACTTTGTCTGTTATTGGCTTCTAGAACAAAGCTGACAGCTTTCAACTTTCATAGACAGTACATATTGAATCGATATTGAAGTGCAGCTAGCAGTATAAATTTCCTGACTCTTAATATCTATAGAGGATTTTTATATTTCTGTCACTCCATAAAAGTTTTAAGGGTGTGTCGATGCAAGGGGATGGTCTCTTCTGACCTTATTGGCTATTCTACCTTCTCCTCAGTATTCACATATTCATATTGCCACTACTATGTTATTATGTTGAACAATAATGTATGATATGAATACGGAAATAAAATCTGAATCTGAATTCCATTTAAAGATACCAGATTGTTATAAGGCCACACAGGCCATAATTTTAAAAAGACACCTTTTTGTATTGTATTTTGGGTAAAATGAGAACTTGTTGCTGTAATTTGTAGCTACTAAGATAGTAAATTTTATCACATGATCATGCCTGCCAAAAACTTTTATAAAGTAGCTGTAAGGAATGCTTAAGGAATGATGACTGCTATCGACCAAAAGGTATCATTAAAGGAGGGGGCTCCAGGGGTAGATACATAAACTGGTGTGTCCAATATTGAACATTGACAGTAAGAGACCAGAAGCCATGTATGCTCATGCTGACTCAGTTTACCTCCTAGTCAAGGAACACTTAATTAGATCCTTGATTGAAGTCTTGTAAAGGATGCCGAGCCTGTGAAGTTACACAACATAACCATGATACAAGCTCTGACCATGTACCAATTCTTTATCTGTTATTTTCAGTTGCCTGATAAATTAAGGCTACGGTCCCTAAAAACGTCTAGCTCGGCTGAATGTCATGTTTACTGCAAGTTTTTACATACTTACACCTATCAGAATATCACAATTTTTGGCGTACATATTGAATGGAGTCTCTAGTTTATACATGAAACTTTACTAGTGATTTCACATCCATTATCAAGGTCAAAATGACGCCTAAAGACTACTTCGAAAAAGTTAACCCTTTTCACCAAAACCTCATAATTTCATGATGTTTGAACAATTCGACTGGTTTCAAATTTTGACAGATTTTAGGCTTGATACTTCTTATTGAATTACATATAATATTTTATAAATATGCTGAGTTGATTTTGAATGATAATGTAACAAACCCGCAAAGGCAGTGGAAACTATTTATCTTTTCATGATTAAAAAATAGTTAGGATTCACATTTTCCTGAGCAGATGGATTCCCTTTACCCTTGATGTTTCTATATGATGTCATACCAGTACATACAAGTTATATATAGTTTTCGCTAGCTCAGTTGGTTAGTTCTCGGACTGTTAAACATGGGCTCTTTAGATTGTATTGATCATTTCGCGTACGAGTCCAGCTGGAGCTGAGTGAGCAAAAACTGTATATTCTATGCTAGGGTTGCGCCAATTTATGTAGGCCGCAGTAAGCCCTTTGGCCCCAGGGAGTCAAGGTAGTGATTTAACCCGATGATTAGAACTGCTCTAAGTGTGCTGAGGCCGGATGGAATTACAAGTCACTGGAGCTGCGTAGTGCACTACAAATCACCTACATTTTTTTAAACAAGTCTTTCCAAGTATAAACTTGTGCGCAAAGCATGTTGTACATGTTTTCAATATGATAAGTATATTCTGACAAGATCTGATGATGCATCAATGGCATACCTGAAAACATGATCCTCATGCCAGCATAAAAAAAGTTTGATATTATCTCTTTAAATATTGAGAATATCACATTATCCATCAGGTTATCAGGTTTTAAAATTCACAGCATCTGTTGATAACAAGGCATGACATCACAAATAATTGTATGTCATCACAAAATTTAAAAAATTGTTCAGATTCCGATGAACACCGCAACCCTCCGTGACCCGTCGTCAGTCTTTGTTTCATTTACGTCAGCCAAAGTTGCTACCAGCGGTCACTTGTCGTAGAGGTGTCACTGAAGGTCGTTTCCATCCGTCAGCAAATCTTGATTTGAATTCCAAGTCACTGAATTGGTCGTCACAGTGTAAACCAACCTTCAGCAATACTACATTTACCAATACACGTACACACATAGCCTTGCAGTGTTAGAAGAAGCAGGAAACCTGCAGCAGTATACTGTAGTGGTTTTGTATTCACATCTCCTCCCTCCTTCACCTGCCCTACCCACACATAAACAAGCTGGAAATCTGAATGACACTGGAGTGGTTTAGTTTTTGTTCCCCAGATAGCAAAAGTTGGTGGTCTGACAGAGGCCATTGTCGGTTTTTCTTTAATGGCCGCATCAGCCACTGCTAATGGACCAACGATTGCCCTCCGATGGCCACTATAAGAAGAAGACCATTAGCTCATGGCAGCCCACCGTCGGTCCTCTGATAAATGACCACTATCCTGCAGTGGTTCGTTTTCGGCCTGCTGATGATTGATTGATAAATTATGGCCGACGGTGGACGAACAACTATTGGACAGACATTTCCGATGGTGTCCTATAATGTGGCCACAGATTGCCAATGCTGGACCGATATCAGGCTGACCAAAATTTTTAGCTTGGATGTGCACCCCCACACCCTTCTGCAACTTTGTTAATACTGTAAATACTATAAATTTTAAGATACTATACACACTTACCAATGCACCTGTAGCCTTGGAGTGTACTTAGTAGCTGGTATCCTGCAGGACAAGTGAGAGGCTTTGTTGCTGTTTCTCCCGGTCCTAATGGCTGCCCTCCGGGTGGGATTGGGTTCACACTACCGCCGCTACCTGGGTTTGGTGGTGGTTGTGGGTAGCGGATACCTCCTCCTCCACACTGACCACAACCTAAAAAGAAGAAACAGAGAGGGCATGAGAAGTCAATATTAGGATATGGGACAAGTGTTATACACAAAATCATTTTTTCTTTTAAAGTGTCACAAAAACTGAACCAAAATAACAATTGCATTTAAATGAAATATTAGTAGTAATAACAAAACAATAACACGCAGAAGATACTCATTAAGGTGTCTGGTCCACGCGCCGTCCATGCGTACCAGTACGCGCTAGTTTCAGAGTTGGTAAGTGCCGCAATACGCATGCGCATATACTCTGAGTAGTGTTTTGAAGCTAAAAATTGCCGTATATTAATATTTTTCTGGAAAATTAGTTCGGTGACCCCCAATTTTTATTGTTTTATTTGAAAGAACATACTTGTGTGCAACTGTTGTGAAAAAAATAACACACTTTTTCAGGCAAATTTTTTAAATCATCACTAAGTTATGTCACTTTTGCCACATTTCCCATAGACCACCGTACTAATTTTTCCCAAAAAAACCTTCAAAAATGTTGTTTTTAAACCGACTCGCATGCAAAAACGAGTCCAGTGACCCCCAATTTTTATTTTAAAAATCGGTTCTACATCGATAAAATATCATTCATGCCGATTTTTACTTTTTCGGGCAGATCTATCATGGACCAGACACCTTAATCACACATTTGGAAGTTTCAGAAATTCAGTTTTCAGTTGCTTGTGGTGCAGGTATTGATATTTGGGTAATAATAATAATTACAGAATTTCAGAAAGATAGTAATCAACAAATTGGATTAATGTGCAATAAATTTAAATAAAAATGTTCAAATTACGGTGGTATCAAACCTATCTCACATAATTCTCTATGTGATTCACTGAAATTACCGTAATTAACATAAAACTGCATTACATGAATCCTTCCATCAATATTCTCTAACTGCTTAAAAGTTTAAGCAAATGTCTCTCAGGTGAGCAAATCTATTTGGACATAAAACCTTATATTAGATAAATATATAAGGATCTATAAAGAGCTGAAAAACATACTGCTTTGTTGCTTGAATCATGTTCATTTATCTAAGATTTGATCAAAAACAGAAAGCAACTTTTTGGCAAATAGATATTTATAATTCAAAGCAAGTGACACACACACAGTCATATAAAACGTTTCCCATGATAAAAACTAGGCCTACAGATATTAAGTGCTACCACCATGACAAATTACCGGCAATTCAAAAGGTGAGATTCAGGTGACAAGACATTCCAGGTCAGTGAGGAGATAAATTATGAGATTTTGTGGAACAAAGGTTATCTTCGTTATGTAAAAGTGAGAGGATATTACATCGTTAAATTTTCCAGACAGGCTATCAAATGATATTGCATGATATGATGTCTATTATTTGCATGCAAGGCCTTGTATCCATTGGCTGTACCCATATTCCGTGTGCACTTGTCTCGTTTTCTATTGTTACTAATTGTGCGGCGCAACACAGACAATAAACTTCGTTCTGCTTAGTGATTATATCAGTGGCCTGTGTACGGCAGATATTCCAATTACCTGGTGCTCACCAAGTATGAACATGTTGATTGTTGGTGCTGCCATGTCATAGGAATCATCTTCCGTACATAGGCCACTGATATGATCACTAAGCAGAACGAAGTTTATTGTCTGTGTTGCGCCGCACAATTACTAACAATAGAAAACGAGACAAGTGCACACGGAATATGGGTACAGCCAATGGATACAGGGCCTTATGTGACACTCCACTACAAACTCGTTTTGGTTGCCAGGGCCCATTTGCTCTCATTCATACATCATTCATTTGTTTCTCTGGCTCCTGGGTACCAAGACCCTAGTTGTGGGGGTGCACTCACATATTTGAGCAGGGTACCTATGATGTACCTTTGAATATGTAAATAACTGGATTGTTTCATTTAATGCACATTTACAATTCAAGTTCACCTTGATAAGGTTCCAAATATTTCAAAGTTGAAATGAAAGCTGATTTTTGCAAGGAGTTTAATTTATTTTGCAAATCCACACAAAACTCAATTTTGTCAAGATACCACTTTTTACATGTATTTTGCGAAACATTATTTTGTAAATGGTCACAAATTTAGCATTTTGGCAAAAGGTTTGGGCTTCCTATGATGCTTTCCATAATCAGCATTATCAGCACTGATACCTCTCTCTTGTTGGCTTAGCACAGCATACATTGGAGCAGGTTATGAAAGGTCATGGGTCCGAATCCAGGAAGAAAGCACTCTTTTCAGATAATTTCTGAGGAGAGCCTGTTTGGGTTTATATCATTCTTTTCTACTAACCTGATCAGTATCAGAATGCGTATCTCAATTTGTTGACTGGACATGATGACTATAACAAATTCTTATTGAAACAAGACATTGCCAATTTGGGTGTTTGCTATCAGTGAACAGCACAATTGAATCTGGACATAGACAAGTTACTGCTGTTCACCCAGACAAGACTGACTTTTAAGACATCCTAATATTTGGATTTAAAAATCTGATTAGATCTGTAACTGAAACAAGATGTTGCTTCTTTGACTTTACGAAAGTACGGCTTGATTCTTTGGTTATTCTAAAGGACACAATGACTGAGATAATGATAGGCCTACATTCTTGTAGTCCAGGAAAACATTACCAGCTGGTAGGCTCTGTACCTAAACATGAGATTGGAATTTGACACTTCTACAATCAGTAATTTAGCAACTTGAAATTTTTAGCACATCAATTCACAAACCTTTGAAAGTTCTCATTCTCCTGTATTTTTCTACCTTTATATTCTAAAAAATTAAAATTGTCATGTAAAATTAAAATTGTCATGTAAGAAACGTCAAATCAAATAAACTTTTCATTTTCAACTTAGGGGCAATGCACTTTGACTTAATTGCACCATATGTCTTGGCTAGACCAAATCGATGATCTGGCAGACACTAATTGTCTTGAGCAACATGAAACAAACAATCAAGGTACATCAGACCCAATCAAGATGATTTGGCAGACACTAAGGGGCGCACCATTAGACTCTCAGGGGGGAGCTGGAAGTTTTTCTATAAAAAAAAAAGTTCCTCGATCGCCATGTGAGCAAAAAAATTAACTTGCCTCACATGTGAGCAAAAAAAAAAAACTTGACTCACTAAATGAGAAAAAAAAAAAAAACTTTGCCCGCAAGTATTGCTCAGAATGCATTGAAATACGTCAAAAATTGCCAAAAATAGCCAAATTTTCCGGGGCTTCGCCCCTGGGCCCCTTAATTAAGGTTAAAAAATGTCTGTAATTACTTCAATTTGCTTGTATTTTCAGGAGCTTAGCCGCTAAACCCCCTACAAGTTGTGCACCAGATATGTCTCCATA
>JXSR01S003742.1:90889-103326 GCA_000969725.1 Ophiothrix spiculata
TCAGGTTAATGTAGCTGGCATGCGAGGTCAGCCTCTATTGTTTACGTTGTGTGTGTGCGTGTATAGTAAAATTGACAATAAGTGCATAATGACATTTTTGATCTGCAAGTTGAAATGGTTGAATTTCAATTAAATTTAGTTTTAGTTGATGATGGTCTGTCGATGATGATGTAGGTGACGAGCGAGATACTTATTTTGTCCACTGGGTTTTCAATATCAAGACTATGCATAATTAAGTTACATACTCAAACCAATGATACGTACCTGCAGTCACTTTTTGTTTTAAAATCATTCCAAATGTTTTACTAAATCAAATGCATGATGCATGTATTAATCTCCTGTTAGAAATGATTGGACCAGACTGCATAAATTGATTTCACTGTATAAGGAAATCAGCATCTATTAATGACGAACAGTCATTCATCCGTATTTCAGCAAATAAATTTATTGGAAATGATACAATGCAGCCTCACATTTAACCTGCAATATTTCAAGTTTATTTTGCAGATTTGTGATAATGCTGGTTCAATTTGTGTGTAGGTTCTTACTTAAGCTGAAGTCAGACTCATTGTAAACGCAAATGCACCAAACGTGTGTAGTTGGGAGATATTCATGAGCGGTTCCTTAGATCAATTATCAAAACGCAACAACACTTGCGTCATCTCAAATTGAGTTGAAAAGGATAAACTTTCCATTGCGTTTTCATGTTGCCAACTGCCACAGTCCATTTGCGTTTCGAGTGTGAATTAATTTGCGGTGTCATTTGCAGTTGAAATTATTGGAAACACATTGTGTTGTAAGTATGAATTCAGCTTTAGGCTGTCAGACCAGTGGTAGCAGGCCTGAGTGGTAGGTGGTATGTACAGGTAGATTTTTATTCCGTTGCCTGCTAAAACATTTACACAATCATATTAGAGTTTTGCAATGATTATCTCTTGTACTTAAGCTGATTTATTGATTACCTTTCCAATGCAGTGCCATGACAAAAGTGATGTCAAAAATTCTAAGTGCACCACCTATTTTGTGGCGCACAGGCGCGTAGCCACCGCCCGGACAGGTCAGACAATGTCCGACCAATATTTTGCCAAAAAAAAAAAACAGTATTGAAAATTTTTTATATAGCCTATATTTAAATCAAATTATGATAAATATTTCTTGAAATCAAAACAGAACTTTTTGCTACATCACACATTGCCATAATTCTGGGTATTCCTTCTGTATAAATGTGCAATATCTTACACAAAGTGGTATGTCTTCCTCATCGTTACACACTGCTCTATCCCCGTACTCTATAAACCAACATAAGGTGAGCTGCGGAAGAGAACTGTATGAACTATTGACAAATGCCAGTGCTTGCTATCTTTATTGCTCGTGCGCTAGTATTTACTTCTGAGATGTCAATGGTGAAATTTCGGATTTGAAAGAAAGCCTGAAAATATTACCAACTTCTCCTCATTTAGCTTTTTGTGGGGACGTTTAGCTATTGAATTACAATGGAAAATGTTGGGAAAACTATGCACCAAATGGTGTGAACAAAGTTGGAAATTCCAAGATTTTCTAACTATACTCAGGGTGAACATCCCCCTCAGACACCCCCTTAATATGCTTGATTCCCTTGTTCAATACAAGTCCTCGGCCTACATGTGATGGGGAAAAGTGCTAACTTCAGGCATCAGCTAGCAAAAACTATGCACCAAATTGCATGAACATGATGAACAGTGTTTCCAAATTACCACATTTTCTAACTAATGAGGGTAACACCCCGTCACAGACCCCTTTCTTATGGTTTGTTCCCTGTGCAATACAATTTGATAGGGGAAAAGTGTTAAATTGAGGCATCAGCTAGCAAAAACTATGCACCAAATTGCGATAATAGTGTTTCCAAATCACACAATTTTCTAACTACTGAGGGGGGCACACCCCCTAATATGTTTGGTTCATTTGTTCAATACAAGTACTTTGCCTACATTTGATGGGGAAAAGTGGTAACTTCAGGCATCAGCTATAGCAAAAACTATGCACCAAATTGGGGAATAGTGTTTCCAAATTACAAAATTTTCTAAATACTGATACCACATCGGTAAATAAATTGTGTAGCGTCGTCTGCTAGGTTAAGAATGCCTGTTGGCAGGCAGAAAGTGACCCTTGTTGCCTAAAATAAATTCCAGAATAGAAAATAGATATTAGAAAATAGTGTTTTTCACAAAATTTTGAAGTTAATCCTGCTAATTGGACTGTTATTAAATAATTCATGATAAAATGATTTTGTTTGTACCATTTTTGAAGAAATTTTATGATTTTTGGAGAACCTGGTGTGTCTAGTGAGTTGCACTATTTTCCCAATGGGCATGGGCTCATTCATAATGACGCGTAACTTTGATGCGCCGTATCTCGAAAACATTGCCTTGACCATATATTTTTTCCAATTTGTAGAAGAGATATGTCCATTATCTTTCAATTGAGACCATGCACATGGTAACCAGTCGCTTTTAAGTCGAGAAAATGACGTTTAAAGACAGGGCATTTTGCATGTAAAGTCAATGGGGACGTATTTACTGGTGTGTTTCCTACAGAGAGGGCACATCTCCCTCAGACACCCCCCTTCGTATGTTTTGTTCCCTGTTCAATACAATTTGATAGGGAAAAATGCTGAACTCATGCATCAGCTAGCAAAAACTATGCACAAAATTGTGTGAATAGTGTTCCCAAATTACAAAATTTTCTAACTACTGAGGGGCCACACACCCCTCACCCCTTTGGTTCCCTTATTCAATACAAGTCCTTTGCCTACATAAGTGCTAACTTCAGGCATCAGCTAGCAAAAACTATGCACCAAATTACGTGAATAGTGTTTCCAAATACCAATTTTTTCTAATGAGGGGACATGATACCCCTCAGATACCCCCTTTGCATATGTGGTAGGATAAATGAGCGATAACTCTATTTTCGTCGTCGTCAAAATAATTGGGCATGTTGGCAAAAAATACCTCCACACCCCTTAAAGACAAGGCCTGGGAACGCCCCTGTTTAAAGTGTTCGTGATTCTTCTATGCGAAATAATGTAGATAATATGTTGCTTACATTTTGTTCTTTTCCTTAATACATTACATACAACACAACAAGTTCAAGGAAGAAATTTACTTTGATATTTTCAAGGATGAGGTAAAATATGACCCGGTAAATCGAATAAAAAGGTATATTTTTTCCGTTTGTTCTGCCATTTTTAAGGATCAAAATTTTGGAGGATATTGATAAAATACTCACCAGGAGAGCCCGCCAAGAGCGTCGATAGAGTCAAAAATGCTCTGGCTTCGGGGGGCTCCGCCCCCTCAACTCCCGCAAGGGGCTTTGCCCCTGGACCCCACTGGGGCCCTTATGCAGGCCCCTGGACCCCACGCCCTTTTTTTGTCCGACCAACCAAAAATCCGTGGCTACGCGCCTGGTGGCGCATGAAAAGTTTTGGTGGTTGCAACAAGGGTGTCAATGACATGTGAACAGTTTGATTGGATTCATCTTTTTTATTGCAACAGATCATCACGGCATTAAGTGACATTTAAAGTAACATGAAAGTCTGAAACAAGCAATGAGATAAGTTAAATGGATTTCTTGCAAATTAGGTGTCTTAGAGGTAAAATATATGCCAGCAGAAGAGAAGGGCCAAAACATAGTCGGCCTCAAAACAAAATTTTCAGTACCAAACATTTGGTCGTGACGTCAAAATGACGAGTGACTCCAAACAAAATAACTTCAACACCGAGTTGAGACCAAATAAAATTTCGCGCTAGATTGCACATGTTATTGAATTGCCACATACATTGGACCAAATGTTTGTTACCCGTTCATAGTTTAAATTTGATGGCAAATATTTGGTGACGTCACGACCAAATGTTTGGTAGGGAAAATTTTGTTTGGAGGCTAACTATGGTTCGGCCTTTACCTAGTAAAAATCACACCTACATTCAATTTTCAACAAAAGCTTATGCTAAAATGCTTGCGATGTCAGCACTCAATAAAACACTTCATTTGTCAATCTTTACTATAATGTTTTTGATTGTAAAGTAATTTCCTTACAAGATGACTTATACTTCTGTGATTGCAAGATAAGATTTACACTCATGGAAAGGAATTGACACATGGACAGATATATAAAGTGAATGAAATACTTAGTATATAACAAACATAAGTGATTTTTATTTTGACTACATCCTTGAGAACAGAGATGATCAATGGCACTTCCCAAGATTTGAACAAACCTATGTCCAGGTGGCACGCCAACACTGAGTCGGGCAATGTTTAGGCCCTGCATAAACTTCAAATATTATGACTTTTGTCATACTTTGGGAGCGTTAAAAAAATGTTTACATGTGGTAAAAATTTCACTTTTATTACACTTTCAGCGAATTGTTGGCAAAAAGAAAATTTTCGCCGCTATACTAACGTCTAAGTCTATATTGTTATGCATACATGTTATAAAAGTCCAGGATCCAAAACCATCTAAGGCACTAAGGAACACTTTGGACAAAAACCATGTAATGAAACTGTTGTCGTGGAAATCTTTATTTGATTATATCCTTTTTTGGGCACTGTCTTGTCTTGTCTTGTTGTTTGTTTATGTTTCTCTTTGATTAGTAAGAATGTTTTATTTTGTACTTTATTTTCTAGGGCATAATTGTCTTCAGGCCTTACTGGCCTTTTGATTATGTCCGCAATATCATTTTTGTGTTTTTTACCTTTATATGTTGTTATGTATATGTGATATTGAAATAAAACAGAATCAGAAAAAAACAGAATCAGAATCCCATTGTGCACCCGTACTACGGCAACAGAATGGTAATTTGCCAGGGTAATTTGACTGAGAATGCGGCTATCATGCCAGTCAAGCGCTGTTCCTTGCTTATGCAAAATTTGGCGGAAAAATGTGTAAGATGTGTATTGAGTTGTAGTCAAGTAATAGTAGCGTGCAACAGAACGCAGAGCGGAGTCACTATGCACTCGCGCAGCATTGGTCCAGGCATGGCGCCCGTGTGGCACAATCCCTTAACTTAGCCAAATTTGACGGGTGCAAATAGACCTATTTCCTATCTGTACTTTCTTTAATCTATGGGTGCACCTACCACTTGTCTTATAGTCACTAGCATGTGCAGGGCTGACTTTGGGACTGAAGCTCCCTCACTTAATTAAATAATTGTAAAACAAATCATTGTCTGACTATTTAATCATAAAGCTCCGCATAATACCGAAAGCCCCCTGAGCCCCCTGTAGGAAAATATTCTGGACACGCTTGTGTCAGCCCCCTAAATAATTGCTAATTCGTAACATATTCTAGCCCTCAATCTTATAATGGGCCCTAAAGTATCAACAATTATCATCTCTCATCAGGGCTGTGATCTACAGGTATGCCTTAGCACATTCATGAGTCACAGTTTGCCCTACTTTGTTCTGTTTTGACTCAACTATATGAAGGGAAACTGAATCATTTCTGTCTTATTTCCCTCCTGAGAATCTGACATGACTGTGACTTCTCTTGAGGATTGAAGATAAACTTCTTCATGCTCTATTGCTACTGTAACTGATGGCAGAAATTCTTTGATGTGACTCTAGAATGATCCGGAGGGGGGGTGGCACTCCCGCATGCCAGTGGATAGCGACTGCCAGTCTGGGCCCTTCTTTATTGTTAATCTATGTTTCCCCAAGTCTCACACTTAATGACCCCCATATCCATGTCATGAACCTAATATCTCTCATTTCTTCTTTCTGTACAATCTAAAGAGGCCTAAATCATGGAAAAACAGTCATCCTATTTCAGTGCCTGGATTTCAGCTGGGAGCCATGGATTTCAGTACAACTGTATAACAAATCATTCGCAAGAATATAAAGTGCGCTTGAAGAAGACCATATACATCTGAGTTAACCAACCATCACTCCATCACTCAACAGAGACGGGGTTGGGGGGCACAAATTGCAGAGGGTTTACGACTCAATTTTGAGTTCAAGACTCAATTGTTTATCTGGGTTGCCAGTCTAACTCAAGAAGAAGAATAGCACATCATCCGAAAATACAAGGTATGTAAAAACCAGTGTTTAGGGTCAGCAGATAAAAACAAAGAATGAAGAAATACTGTTAATATAAGCCTACCTCCATAATAAGACCCGCTAATTGGTGTACAGCTCCGCCTATCACTGCGTATCTGATATCCCTGATGGCATCCGCATCTATAGGCGCCCAATGTATTCTGGCAGATCTGTTGACAAAGTCCATTGTATCGTTCACACTCGTTGACATCTGAAAGAGTGAAACCAAAATTGAAATGTGTATCTAACAAGACATTTCTTTTTTATTAATTTTTTGGAAAAAATATTGACATTTACCTTAACAAATTTTCTCATTGACAACAATCACTTATGTTGACCAAGAAATTGGTATCATGTTGGTTTTTTTTTTAAGTACTAGCTATCTAAATTTGAAAATTTGAAAATTATTGTAGAGATTCAAGTGGATTGTTAAGTAGACTATTGCAGATGGTTCTTATTAGATCTCATCATCTGTAGATGTTCCAACAATCACTGTTGCATAAATCAACATTTCTAAGACTACATCTAATTTATTATTCAAAAAGGTTGTAGAAACATTACTAGCCGAGATATGTCACAGGTTGGAAAAAACAAAGCGACACTTAGATAGAACTGCCAATATTGATAATAGATATTAATTTGTCAGGCATCTTCTTGATGATAGAGCAAATATTCTTCAACAAGCTGGTTCGCGAACCACACGTCTCGCCTGATGGCGGTTTGTAAGGATTTCAGCAAAAAATTTATTAACCAAAAAAGTTCACCATACTGGTGATTGTTAAGTTAATGTTGGACCATAGATATAAGAAGTTTGGTCCATGTGGGGTCAAGGGTTTACAAGTTATGGCCATAACCTTGATATGACCTCGGATGACCCAAGGCCACCTTTTTGACCATTGTGAAAATTTGACCTCAAATGACCTTTTGTCCTTGATGGACATCAACCTTGGACAAAGGGTTATCCAACATCCATGTTTGCTCCATGTAGAGTCGAAGTGATCATAAGATATTGCTATGACCTTCAAATGATCTTTAATGACAATGGGTCAAATGTGTGAAGTCACAACTTTTTAAATTGGAAATTTGACCTCAAATGACCTTTGACCTCAACTGACCTTGAAATTGGGTAAAGAGGTTTTCAGGATCCAATTTCAATCCATGTGGGGTCAAGGGTTCATGAAATATGTCTGTGACCTTGAAATGACCTAAGATGACCTTGGGTCAACTTCTTGACTTCAGAATGACCTCAGGTCACCTTTTTCACCATTTTGGAAATTTGACCTAAAATGACCTTTTGACCTTGACTGACCTTGACCTTGGGTCAAGGGCTATTTATGGCCCAAGTTTAATCTATGTGGGGTCAAGGGTTCATGAGTTATGAGCGTGACCTTGAAATGACCTCGGATGACCTCAGGTCAACTTTTTGAACATTTTTGAGATTTGACCTCAAATGACCTTTTGACCTTGAATGACCTTGACCACACACCCCAAAAATTTCGCAGCGCCCGTTTATCCCGAGACCCTTCATGTCACCGAGTTTCATTACCGTAAGCCTTACGGTTCTGGAGATATGCTGCGGACGGCGCACAGAAAAGTGACTGGTATGTCTCTTCCTCACTGTGTTCAGGCGAGACAAAAATTGCATAAAGAACTATTCGATCATCTCAAATACTTGAAGTAGATGCTTTCCTTTCTGCGCTTGTTTTTATAGTTTTACTTGCTAAAATCTGAAAGAGAAAAGGCACCACCATGAATTGAGACGAGGGGAAGTATTACTTTAAGCATATTTTTGATGAACAGCTGATCAACAAGAAAACACCCGATGTGAATTCCTGCAACACCATAGCTAAGAAACCGGCAGTTCCATCATGGTTCCATGCAGGAGTTGAGAAAGTCAGTGATGTTTGCTGAAACCCCAGGGGGAGGGTACTGAAATTTAGTGTTGGTAGGGGTGTGCCTCTACAAAATTTGAAAAGCCACCCATCCAAATACCAATTTTCAAGAAAAAGGGACCCATTCATATATTAAAAATTGCATCTTTTGCCAAAATTTGCACTATTTTGGCACAGATTTAAAAGTTTTGTGGAGAAATGCAAATTTGCAACATTTGGTGCAAAGTTGTAAAATTTTAAAAAGAAAACCCATCAAAATACCAAATTTTGCAAAGAAAAAGAACTGATTGAAACACTAGAGCCTGATTTTGCTACCCTAATTTGAGAAACAACCCCTTTTGTACTATACCCACCCCGGAGTAAAACATACACAAATAAGTTAGCAAAATAGTGTCAGATGTAAGAACCATTTCTACAGTATTCTATGAAGGTCTTACCTTTACAACTTGTCTTATCATCAGCAAGCGTGTATCCAGACGGACAGAGACAAGAAATCTCCCCTGTAAGCGGTGACATTCCACACTTATATCGGCAACCCTTTGAAGCACATGTATCGCTAGGTGATGGTCCAGGACGAGTAAATGGACTCGTATTGGCCCAAGAGGACTGACCAGTATTGGATTGGCCGGTGTTTGACTGACCAGTATTACTACTGCTGGTAGATGGCCGAGAACTGACCACCGGTTTGGTCTGGAAATTTACATATTGTGGTGTCTGTTGTCTTATGCTTCCATAGGAGACGTAAGTACCACCTATATCAAAGACAAAATGATGGAATATTGAATTAACAAATAGCATTTGTTAAAAACATGATACAGAAAAACAAAAAGAGAAATTATTCTTTGTAATGTATAGATGAACTTCCATGAAGAAATTTGCATTTTTTCATGTTTTAAAATCACTTGTAATTAAGTCCAATGGAAAGGGTGACACCGCCTCCCCTCTCCCAAACTCACAACTAAGGACCTCTCGCCTCCAAAATTATGTATGGTAGGCCTACACAATTACTTGACTTGATACTCTGCCTATGAATTTTCCAACATTTCTGAGATTTTGGTACAAGAATCTTTCTCATATTTTTCTCATTACATGTCCTGTTCCAAAAATATTAGTGAAAATGTGTCTAATTATGGTAACCATAAAATTATCTGCATAGTGGTGTATATGTAACTGTAAAATGCAACATTGCTCATAAAATCAATACAACTTGCCCGATTTGACTGTAATTTGAAAATAAAACACAAGGTTATAGCCCGGTCCAGACTCCACTATTATATAGAATATCTTCCTAAGAATATTCTATGCTGATGACAAAATGACATGGGTCATCAAATTAAACTGTGTGTTTTATTCGATGACCTACGTACGTCATTTTGTCGTCAACATAGAATAATCTAAGCAAAATATTCTATAAGATCGGGCCTAAGAATAGCATGATTGTAATTATGTGGTTGTTCATAGCATCAACACTGTGAGTCGTTATCAACACTAATGTTTTCACATGTGTTATAACATACACAATTTAACAAAATTAGATAAACAAATAGTAATTAGCATCATCAAGAGATGAACACACTGTCCATATAATAATACACAAATCATTCTAGTCAATATTTTCAGAAAGGAGGGGATCAGTCCCACTTACACACAAGCTATCTGTTTCATCCAATTTAAATCTTGCCGTAAAAATCAAGTTTATTTGAAACGTTTTAAGTAAATATCTAGATCTTAGCCAGATCCCTCGACCAATCAACCCCCTCACCATTTCCCCGCCCCAGACGAGAGGTATTGCACACATAAACAGCGGGAGGAAATAATATAAACTGGAATAGCTGGTCATTAGGCCATTCCAGTAATTATACAGTGATACTAGAATTGTTAGCTAGGCTAGTCGTGATAAAAATATACATCGCTCTGGACCAGAGCTAGTAAATATCATGCTTTCATTTTTCTTCTTGAAACTTGCCTGTTAGCTGTTTCGAAAGTTTAGAATTAAGCACTAAAAATCAATACATTATCAAGAACTCCCACATATAACTTATCCCTGCCATTTAAAAAATCTATGGCCCGGTTCTAACTTCTTTTCATGCTTTTCAAACTTCTTGAACCCCTCTATACACAGTCAAGACTGGAGCAACCATCAGAGTATCTTGTCAAAAAGTGCAATCACTCTTGAACTGAATTTCACTTCTGTTTTGAAATCAACCTATTATCCCCTATGATGGTCATTACCTGCATTACTCAGACCCTGCTATCATATTGTTTAGACTGTAATTGAAGCATGATACTGCAAAATAGGGGTTTATTCAGTGTGAGAATCCAAAAAATACAGGTCTTTGAGGGTGAAAATGGCTGATTTGCTACACAATTTGCACTGAAATCCACGGCTCCAAGCAGAAATCCAGGTACTGAAATGCAGATATATGTTTTTCTGTTAGTGTTTAATAGGTCTCTTTGGATTGTGAAGAAGGCAACAATTAGAGACATTAGACCCAGGACAGAAAATACAGTAAGAATTGGAAAAAATTGTGTATTGGGTGTAGAGTGTGAAAAAAACAGGGTCATTGGGTGTAAGCTTAAAAGGGAGATCTATTGGTCTGCAGTCGCTATCCACCGACATTTGGGAGTGTCCCCCCTTCCCGGGCCAAGATCACTCCATATATCCCTTTGAGGGTATGAAATCCATGCCCTTACATAACTGACTATCATCACTATCATTTTTCACACAAGTTCATTGCATACTGTCCTGCATTCCATGAATCATAAATATACAAGACAGCTTTTGATTTTGCCTCTAGTATAGATATAGAGGGGCATTGCATCCTCCTTTACATACATAGCATGCTTCATAATTTGTATGAAATTCGATTTATTGGCAATTGACTCTCTAAATAAGACATAATTTGGAGCAATTTATCACATTTAGTGTATCAATTGGATGACAAAGTACACAACCATATTTACCACGGCTCGCTGTAGATGACCTATATTGCAGAGTACATGTACCATTTTAAAGATTTCCTTGTTTAATCTTAATGTACTTGTAGCACATCATTGTTTTAGGTCAATAAAACATTATTTCATTCCTGGACTACATTGCTTGGGTTGAATTTTAATTCATATCTTTTTGTTCTTTTATTTATTGTGGACGATACCAGTGCTGCCTGTTCCAGAACCTGTTTTACTTTGCGGTAACATTAAAATACAATTATTTTTATTTCAGATATTAAAAGCCTAAAAATTTGACCTTTTATGGAAAACAAAAAGAAAACTACACAGTTCAGCCCCCAGGTTCAGCCTTCTTTTTCAAGCAGACTTCAAAATTAGGAGATTAATGCAACATAAATAAACTTTTATCAGCGTTGGTCAATTTTAAGGGAAAAAAATATGTTACACCCCATATTATGTGGCATAACCATCACTCCCGGACCATCAATTTTTTGTCAAAAAGGTTTAAGTCTGAGGCGTTTTCTTTTTAAAGACATTTCTTGTTTTTCCAAGAAGCCAACACCTGTAAATAAAGTTAATCACTGAGCTCATTACTTGCCTTCTACTAATAGCTCACTAATTAACACTTTCATCACAGCATGACATAACCAGACCTCAGGTTTCCTGCTGAAATTAAATCAAGGCAATGTCACTTGGCCAATCTTAGCGCATTTATCATGCTAAGTATAACATAATAAGGAAAAATATTTGTTTGATTTGTATATTTGAATGAATTTATATTTATTCATTTATTTATTGTACTAATTAACACTTTCATCACAGTATGACATAACCAGACCTCTTGATTTCCTGCTGAAATTGAATCAAGGCAATGTCACTTGCCTAATCTTAGAACACTTATCATGATAGGTATAACATAATAATGAAAAATATTAGTTTGATTTGTATATTTGATTGATTTCATATTTATTCATTTATTTATTGTACTAATTAACACTTTCATCACAGTATGACATAACTAGACCTCTGATTTCCTGCTGAAATTGAATCAAGGCAATGTCACTTGGCTAATCTTAGAACACTTATCATAAATAAATAAATAAAAATAAATGTTGGTGCTTATATAGCGCTTTTCAAGAATTGATCAAAGCGCTTTACATTTATTCCGTTACCACTAGAATACAGCCAGCTGCCTATTCAAGCGCTAACTCCCCGTATAACGCTTGGGTCGACGAAGCAAGTGTGATAAAGTGATTTGCCCAGATTCACAACACGTTGGCAGAGACAGGGCTCGATCTCACAACCTCACGTTTATGAGTCCTGTCGATTTCCGCTAGACCACACGTGCCCAATGCTAGGTATAACATAATAATGAAAAATATTTGTTTGTTTGTATATTTGAATGATTTTATATTTATTCACTTATTTATTGTACCAATTAACACTTTCATCACAGTATGACACAACTAGACCTCAGGTTTCCTGCTGAAATTGAATCAAGGCAATGTCACTTGGCTAATCTTA
>JXSR01S003743.1:6150-16476 GCA_000969725.1 Ophiothrix spiculata
AATGGAACATTCTAAGACTAGGTAGAAAAAATATGTATGAGATGAGGGCGTCTGATGCACCCTAGTGAGCATGGTGAGAAGATTATTAGAATTAGGATCTGAATCTTATTGTCACCCTTGTTTAGACAAAGATTAAATTGCTACATTCAAAGTGGTAATATTACGTTAATGGAAGTGGAGGAGTTAAAACCCGATATTGTTTCTTGAAAAATATTAATTCAAATTGGTTTGATCTCTTCATTAGAGTGTAAGCTGTAGTGAAAAGAAACATGCGGGTCTGCATTGTCCCAGTAATCCAATTAACCTCACTAGATTCCTGTATATATCAAGTTTAATATCCGATGGATAGATAAATTGAATCCACCTCACCGTGAGTCAAGAAACAGAATTATGTAGTCAAATTTATAACCCGTCACAAACTGCAGGCTTTCGATCCAATTACTGTCTTCATTGTCTAACATTACATGGAGGGGTGCTCGCTGCTCAATAGTTACACAAGGGAATCAAGGCAAATACTCACAAAATCTAGTATTCAAAATTTATTTGAGTTTTGTTTTAATTTAGGAAAAAGTAACAAGGTTCGAATGGTGTTCTTATAATACATTTTTTACGTTAATGCTTTTACGTTTTAATCTGAAAGAGCAGGAACATTAAGCCAGGTTACGAAAACCAAATAGCCGCTTTTTTCAGGTACCTGGCACAAGGTATAGATGGTGCATGTCGACAAATCCAAAAAGGTGAATGTCAAACTAGTTCAAATAAATGCCTCAAACCGAATTTAATTTAGGTACATAATCTGTCGGAAACCATCCCCTTATTATCGGCTACATGTATAATCAGTACACGGAACGCATCTTTGTAACAAGCCCACCCTGCAGGGGTATCTGTTCATCAATTTGCCAATTTATTCCTTCACTGAGTGCCTAGATTTTGTTCAAATAAAATTATCATGATAGAAAGAGTAAATTTGTGTTTAGTAGGAAATGCGAATGATTGGCCACGTATAAGTACAGGGGAAGGCATATTAAGTTTACATTGCACATTTACACATGGTTGGTGACAGAGCCCCTGGGTTTACAGACAGTTTTGATTGTAGAGGATTTTGCTCATATTACCAAACGGTTCACAGAAAATACTAAAAAGCAACGCACTTTGTCAACATAACGACGCTGGATGTATTTACTGTCGTATATAAAATGTCATAGGTGGCAGAAAGATGTCAAAACTCTTTCTCATTATGAGAGATGTTGCTGATTGAAAATCATGCTTTCAGATCACCTCGTTTTGTCGATCTAGGCTTATGAATTTATCTATCCTAGTTTGTATTTACCGGTATTTTCACCGTTTCAAGACCGGTTCAACTGTGCAGTCCAGGGATGGTTGCTCGACTAACGAAGCTGATTGAAGCCATTGAGTGAGACAAGTTGTTACGTCAACATTTTTCTTTCTCAGGTAAGAAAAAAGTTTATTATAAAAACATTTGAAATCAAATTAAACAGTTCTGCGCTTATCAGTTGATATTAACCTTACATTTATAGCAATCTCCCTTAATTAGTGCAATACGAGTATGAAGCTGAATCTGTAATACTTTGATCTTAATTTTGATTCAAATTCTATTTACTCTCCCAAACCCCTTTTTTTTCTGTTGTGATATTCATTCCTTTAATATTTATATTTCTATGAATTTCACATATTATCTGCTACCCATAAGTAACTCCTTAAATTATATATAACTTTATCAAACAAATAGAATATATTTCTTTTATTGATGTTCATATCTTTTTAATATCATCAAAAGTTGAGAGTTGAATCCCCGATTACAATACAACTCTTGACTTTTATGCATTTTTATATTTTTATAGATACGAATTATTTAAAACGACCTAATCATGTACTTTATATACGGATCGCATGAATAATGTATATTAATATTTTTCAGAATGATTTACTGTTGATTTTCTATTGCAAATAATTCAGTATAGCAGTGAACTACGTTATGTGTTTAGATGTGTAAATGAAGGTGGTAACAGATACAATTCTCTTTACTTAAAACTCCGCTTATATTTCTTAAGACATTAATGTTTTATCTTTAGAAAAGTGAAAATGATTCTTTGACAAAAGACTTTATAAAAATAAATGACTTTGTATACAGGGTGTCCCACAAAAAACGCAACGAACTTTGACATTTTATTTTGAGAGAACAGAGCCCAATGGTGAGCAAACGTTACAATAATACTATAGAGTAGACAATTGGCTTTTACAGGAATTTTGTTTTGTTTAATTTGAATCTCTGAATCAAAAGTTATTGCACATTTTGTAAAGACCCGAAAAATCTTGATGGTCCTATTTGTTAATCTGTAAAGTTTCACCTCTGGTGACGTCATAGGGCACACGTTGAATGGAAATTGCTAAAAACATCACATGCTTAGGAGAAGCATCCCTTGAACCCATTTCATGAAATAAGGACTCAATTTAATGATGATCTGCTGATATTAAGCAGGTTGTTGCATCTGGTTTTGTCAAACTGTTGCGTCCCCTTGACGGGCCAGATGAATCATAAAGTCCTAAACTCTTGTCTTTAGTTTTCTTCCGTGATTTCGGTTAAAGACTTATTATTGGTTGACACCTTTCATTAGAATCCTTTTTTCCGACTCTTTGGTGGAAATTGTATCCTAAACTACCTGATTGTCGCACCAGAAGTAACAAGAGTCATGGAATTTGAGAGTATCAGGAAGATCCGTACTTTAATTGAAAATTTAAGGTAAAGATGAACTTAAAATACCACTTAATGTTAGGTACAGGTCATGTAAGATTGGTTTGGATTGATTGTGCTCCAGTTGCTTGCAGAATTATCTTCATTTTAAGTTTGCATTTCTTTAGCTGGAAGTCTAAACTTACAAATCGGACCAAAGTTGATTTAAAGGGCTTTCTTTAATTCTTCATATCTTTGGACTGGAGTGGTAAAATGAAACGGGACAAAAGGCATGTTGTAGAGTAGTTTCTCTACTTTTGAAAAACATATATTACTATGATTTAATCTTTCGGAAACTATTTTTTAATATTTTTTATTTGCTCGTTGCATTAATATTGGGACAAGCTGTAGTAATATAAATACCAAGAGTATAAGTATTGCAGTGTGGTGATTCAACGAATGTAAGATTTTAATTTAACAATATTTTTGTTGAAATGCAAAATAATAATTTTGAATCACAGTTATGCGATATGCATATTTTACTTTAAGTTTCTTTAGGCCTTGTCTTTACTTTTTTTTTAAATTGAAGAGGAAGAAGAAGTGAAGGAGAAACATAAAGATAACCTTTTAGTGCTGCACTGTTACGGTGATCAATTTAAATTTGAACAATGCTACTACGTATCTTCAAAACATGTTTCTGGTGATAAGGGAATGTCAAAATGCCCTATGTGTAACAGAAAATATCACATATATCTTTAAATGAAACAGACCTTAGCAAAGTTACAACACAGGGTATCTACGGTCTACTTGTTGCATGTGTTTTTTGTTGATACGTAGGCCCTACAGATGTTTAGATGCTTGTACTCGGTTGGAAGGAAATTAAACAGATTAGAATATAGGTACGAGATATAACCGTGGGATTTTTAAACTTTAATCGAACTTTTCTGCACCATTTCATTATGTAGAATTTCTCTTTTCTGTACAATTTCTCACCAGATTGCTAAGTATCCAGAGGTTAAACTCTTGTAAACAAAACGTGCATTGATAAACCTTTCTATTTAAAAAAAAATAGTTTGCGAGCAAATACTTTTAACGATATACGCTTTCAAACTGAATTTTATAAAGTCCAGATTTATAGACATTATGATGCTTTTTTTTTTGGGGGGGGGGAGGGTCTATGCATTAGGTATGAATTCATACTAGTGAGCAGTGCGCAGTCTATTAGATAAGAACTAGTAGGGCATTCAAACACGGCTCGATGCGTTCAATATTCTTTTTGGTCAATGTTACTAATAGTGTCAAATTTTGACCATCAGTTAATATATGATGGTGACATATCATAATATGTTTCACCTCAGCACACATTTTCAATAAATTTACCCTGACTTGTATTATAATATTCACATCATTTATAAAAGTGTTATGATATTGACTTTGGACATAGATTTGGTTTGATCTTTTCATGCTGAAACCATGCTGAAACTAACCTGTCCTTAAGAGAGATCAGCAGGTTTTCATTTTCTCAAAATATAGAAAGTATTCAAATTTTCTACCTGGCGTATGCTATCTGGTTCTTATTGAAATCTTAGACACTCAAGGTCATTCAAAAATTCAAATACAGATTTAGTCTCATTAAAAAAACATAACGAAGTGTATTTTGGCTTTAAGCCAATTCTATTAACATGAATTCATTCGACAGAACCAAAGAAACATCCCAATCGCATAATGTTTTCAAATGCATTCATCACAGCAGGGAAGCGAACAATTCAAGTCACACTCTTTGCATTTAACATTGATATTACAACTTTTTAAGATTAATGTTTGTTATGAACTACTCCTTCATCACGTTTGTGTCATTTAATACGGATCGTGTGAACATTTACACCACCTGGGGGTACTTATGCTGAATAGAATGATCTAATAGTTAGTGTGTTTTAACTCCCCGATTTCTATGCAATAATGAAAAGATCTTTTAACTATCTATCACAAAATGAATTTTTGGTTTCTATCAAAAATGATATGAATAATGGTAACTCATTAAAAAAAAGACACATGTTTTAACATCGTTATAACTTTTATTTCTTAAAAAAACATTAATTTAAATCCATACAGCTTTGTAAAACCTTTAGCTGAATAAGACGAAAATGAAAACCTAACAATGAACGACCGACTTTAGTTCCAAGTTCTATATATAGAATTTTCGCAAAGTTTGTTTGAAGTTAGCTTTTAAATGAACTAAGAATCAAACTGTTCCCCAGTAGAATCAAATGATGGTTTTCAGATTTAAGTTAAGAAACGTGAATTAAGAAATCATTCTTATCTCCAGTATCATGGATTTCATAAATGGCATGGCACTGTCCTTTTTTTCATGAAATAAAGAATAATTGGAATGTTTAAGTCACTCTCGACAGTGGCAGAAGAACTACTACAATCATTAGGTTAATGCTTTAAAATTTTGTAAATTTCAAAGAATTTTATATCCAGTAGAGCTAAAACATCCCAAAACAACTTACCCCTCTCCATTCTTCTGTCTCAATGTTGGTTCCCCTGTGGTCAGGAAACGACATTGCATTGGTAAACAGGGGATGCATTTTTGTTCAAACATTTTTTCAAAGATTGTAGGATGATATTCTAGTTAAGGCAATTATTACAAGGGTTAAAAGTATCGAAACACTTATATGAAGAAAAACTAAATAACTTTAAAGCAGCAGTCTTTGGACATATATATGATGTGCTATCGAATATCATCTTCACTTTGATGTTACTTTTTGTAATGAACGAAGAAATGTAATAGCAAAATGTGTTACCTTACTTGACTATGGGCCGTTTCACAAAATACTGCTGCAATATAGGCCTGTTACTTTGTACAGATAATTTTAGACCAATGTGTACAGTCAAATTTAAAATTGACCAATGGATATCCAAGTTCAAATAGTTTTGTCAGTTTTTCGCCGTTTCTTACACCACATTCATGTATACATGTATAAATGATGCTCTATCCGGACTTTTTAAAATGATTTTAAACGTAAACGTCATTTTTGACTCTTTATTATCAAATGCCAACTATGATAACTTGAATATGACGTTTCATCTGATGACTTTATATATGTCTTATATATATCAAGATTTAAAATTTGCAAAATATTTCGATAACCAAATACCGTGCAATTTCCACATTAGATTGAATCTTGAATGACATTTACTTTAAATTTGATAGATTACTGTTAAGGAACAAACAGTTGGCATTCAAAGACAGAATTAGCCTTTCTGTTTGACATTGAACCTTAGTGAATGGAAACTGTAGGCTTCGTCTGACAGGGGGTTTCAATGCAACAGTATCCTATAGAAATTTTGTTAAACATTCCAATAATTTGTCAACAGCAGGTTGAATGGAACACAAAATGTTATTTTTTTTATTGTTTTGATATTGAATCTCAATTGAATTGTATAGTGCTTAACCTGCAAACTAACAAAGGTAGCGAGTGAGCATATGCCAATGTTGAACACCTAATCCTGAAACTTAAAAAGATACTAGTGTAATAATAATAATACTAATTGGTTTTTGTATAGAGATTTTCCATTGAGATCAAACCGCTCATGATTCGCTGCAGGTAGGTCGTCACAATCATTTCACTTCATTTAGGCGTTTTGCGGCCTTCATGCGCATATCCTATCGGTAGTTAGTTATTGTAATATTTACCCTTTATGCAGCTTCCTATATCCTGGGTGGGGGCAGATATGAAAGACAAATCTGATTACAGTTTTAAGTTCGGGAAAAAGACTGGAGCACCCGGAGAAAAAACCTGCTGAAGCGAGTATGGACTGAAAACCAAATGCAAAAAACAGAGCCGGTGTCATGAATGCTACAGTCCTACCCATTTATTGTCCGGGTACCTATATATTTGTATAGTATGTACTTTGTACGTGTATCGATCACACATCAAGGTCACGCTTTACTCCGTTCGACGCCCAGGACTCATTTGTGCAAAGCGAGGGAATTACCGCTGTGCTTACCCACTTTCCCGCTTTTTTTTAATGTACTTAACACTTAAGTGGTCAAGGAGGGGGTGTCCATATGGATCCAACATTTGGTTGGTTTTTTTTGCGCGTTAGCGCAAAAACGCGAAGTAATTTTTCATCGCCCTTCAATGTAATTGTCTAACTTTACTATATGTTTCACTTGGTGGCAAAAAATTCAAATCGACCCACCCCTTCCCATGCTAATTAGCATAAATAAGCATTTTTGAGGGCGCTCTTCCAGTTTTATTTTGCCCATAAAATCATAACCGAGCAACTTTTTTCAAATTTAATTTCAAGAATGAATTTGTACTTGCTTACTGCAAATATGAGACAAATTTTTCTTTTGGACGCCATTTTGAAACGGGTTGTCCGATTTTCAAAATGTTTTCTTTGTTTTAGGTCTTTTAAAGTACTTTACCTGTGACCAGAGTTTCAACGTAAAATGTCTTCGCGAAAGCGCTTTTTCGGAGTTGGGTCCATATGGGGATTTGAGAACTCCCCCCCCCCCTGACCACTAACGGGCATGTGGCAGACCTTAACCACTTAAGTGTTAATGTATACGTTTAACTTTTCTTGTCATGCCAAATATGCATTTTTCTTAATCTTCGGAAGGTGGGGCGACCAATGGAATTGAAACGGGTTTACAAAAATAGGTTGAAATGTGTTTAACATCAACATAATTTAAGTTCAAAAATCGGTTTCTACTTGTGTGTAAAACACTTTTACGAAGACGTTGAAAATGTTTTAACCAGTTAATGTGCCTTGTATCTTGTATAAATATTGTACTATAGTATGTTAAACTTAATTGGTCTCGTGAGACGGGTGTCTATTATGAACTTCCAAAAAGACCAACAGCCGTCAAATACTTTGACGTAATAAATACACACATTAAAAGCAATTAATTAGATAAACACCTCAATAATTTCAAGTAATGCCGACATTACAATTTAACGCCAATGTGATAGCCTTGTGCAGAAGCAGTCGCAATCATCTAAATTTATATAAGCTTTTCGCATTTTAAACTCGAGTCGGAATCATATAGCTCCGTTCATTAACAACAATGGGTGTATTCTTGTATCAGAGATCTATCGTTTTGGTATTCAATCTCAATTGAATTGCATAATGCTTAACCTGCAAAGTAACAAAGGTAGCGAGTGAGCATATGCCAAAAACTAATCCTGAAACTTAAAAAGATGCTAGTGTAATCATAATACTACTAATTTTATTCTTTCAGCGTAAATACCAATGTATAATTTTTTCTGTTACAACCTGTAGAACCATCGCAAAGTTTGTTTGGAGTAGCTTTGAATGAATCAAACTGTAATCCAATAATCAGTAGAATCAAATGATGATTTTCAGATTTAAGTTAAGAAAAGTGAATTAAGAAATCATTTTTATCTCCAACATTTTGGATTCCATAAATGGCATGGCACTGTCCTTTTTTCCATGAAATAAAAGAATAATTGGAATTTGTAGGTCACTCTCGACAGTAGCACAAGAACTACTACAGTCATTTGGTTGATGCTTTAAGATGTCGCAATTTTTTAAATTTCAAAGAATTAAAAACATTATTCTTGTCCCCTACGACCTCCTTTTTATGTTCTACCAATACAACCTACTAGGACTAAGTGGTTCCTTGTACTTAGTATTGTAACAGTGGGCTCTTATTTTCATTCCCTGTTGGTGACAATTTTCAATGAATTTTAATGATAATGATTGACCTGACCTGTTCCTTTAAAAATGTTTATACCAAATGACACCATTTTAATTTTGATCCCTTTTTATATGCATCATACCAAAATCCTGGGACCAAAATGACCTCTTTTTAATCGCACCATACCTGAAAGGCTCTCCTACAACTTCAAATAGGCGATTGAAGTCCCCCGCCCCTTGAATAAGGGGCCCTGAATTTTAACCTGGCCCAGGGCCCTTGCAAAGCTAAATCCGGCACTGTTCAAAATATTTGTGTGACGCCACGGCAAAAGGAAGCATTTACATTAGTTAGGCCTAAAAATATTGTTTGATTGGCTTAACCCGACCGACCCTATTTTTACCACCGACCCTAGATATTTTTGAGCATGGTAAAAACCTCCAAATCCCAAATTTGATGGGAATCAATTCATGGGAGCCTGAGATATGGCTTGCAGGACATTCAAATAAAAGATGTGTTACAGAAAAAGTGAAGATGATTTGTATATGTGTCGTATAGTTTGTGTTCTTGTATGTTAAACATGGACTTTTAAAAAATCCGACTTACCTACCCTATTTTTTTCTTGGAAATCAATTCCGAATTCGAAATTGGAATCCTGCAGCTTATAATTTCGTATTCGGAATTAATGTCCAAGTCCTTTAATCAAGCTTCTCGGGTGAGAGGATGTTAGAGGATCGGGGTTAGAACTGAAGGCCTATTGATTTAATATCAACCACTCTTCCCCATCTGACTGTATAGCTCAGTTTGTAGAGTGTAGGGCTAGTATTCCCAAGGTCCAAGGTTCGAATCCTGGATGGTCAGTGATTTTTTCACTAATTGTCACTTTGTTGTGTGGAATATGATTTATAATTTCATTTATATATGATTTATATGGTTTGATCTCTTTATTAGGGTATAAGCTGTAGTGAAAAGAAACATGCGAGTCTGCATTGTCCCAGTAATCCAATTAACCTCACTAGATTCCTGTATATATCAGGTTTAATATCCGATGGATAGATAAATTGAATCCACCTCACCGTGAGTCAAGAAACAGAATTATGTAGTCAAATTTATAACCCGTTACAAACTGCAGGCTTTCGATCCAATTACTGTCTTCATTGTCTAACATTACATGAAGGGGTGCTCACTGCTCAATGGTCACACAAAGTAATCAAGGCAAATACTCACAAACTTCAGTATTCAAAAAATGAATTGAGTTTCGTTTTAATTTAGGAAAAAGTAACAGGGCTCGAATAGTGATCTTATAATAGAGTTTTACTTTAATACTTTTATGTTTTAATCTGAAAGAGCAGCAACATTAAGCCAGGTTACGAAAATCAAATAGCCGCTTTTTTCAGGTACTATATCTGGCACAAGGTATATATAGATGTGCATGTCGATAAATCAGGTGAATGTCAAACTAGTTCAAATGAATACCTCAAACCGAATTTAATTTAGGTACATAATCTATCGGAAACCATCCCCTTATTATCGGCTACATGTATAATCAGTACACGGAACGCATCTTTGTAACAAGCCCACCCTGCAGGGGTATCTGTTCATCAATTTGCCAATTTATTCCTTCACTGAGTGCCTAGATTTTGTTCAAATAAAATTATCATGATAGAAAGAGTAAATTTGTGTTTAGTAGGAAATGCGAATGATTGGCCACGTATAAGTACAGGGGAAGGCATATTAAGTTTACATTGCACATTTACACATGGTTGGTGACAGAGCCCCTGGGTTTACAGACAGTTTTGATTGTAGAGGATTTTGCTCATATTACCAAACGGTTCACAGAAAATACTAAAAAGCAACGCACTTTGTCAACATAACGACGCTGGATGTATTTACTGTCGTATATAAAATGTCATAGGTGGCAGAAAGATGTCAAAACTCTTTCTCATTATGAGAGATGTTGCTG
>JXSR01S003744.1:4239-14301 GCA_000969725.1 Ophiothrix spiculata
TAAATAAAAAGGGGAAAGAAAAAAATCACGGTGGCCACAGAATGTACCCAAAGAATCATAGAGGGCAAAGTGTTCGTATTTCATGGGGCCCGAGTAGGACACTGCACCCTACAACTTTTTCCCCTAAGAAAATACAATCGACCTAAGAAAAAAATTCGTGGGTTTAGTTTTAGGAACCACGGACAGCGCCAGGGGGCATATTCCCCCCAGTCACAAGCCTTCTCCAACATTGTTCCTTTATTTTACGTCACCAACAGAAATGTCACACCCAATTTCCACTTGTTTTTTGATAATTTAGATGTTTAAAAAAATGCACGCTTACTTTTCAAGATAATATGTTGATTTATAGTCAACATTGGCAATAAGAAGTGTCAAGCCTACAATCTGTTAAAAATTGAAAACAAAAATATCATGAAATTATGATGTTTCGGCGAAACATGTGTCAACTTTTGTGCTTATTTAAATATTGTTTAAACAATTTTTAGCTGAAATTAGCAGATTTGACAGATTTTTGCGCGCTACGCGCATTACAAAACATCACATTATTTCCCTCGGCACATTTTTGCTTCAAAAAATGTCTTCCAATATTTCCCTTTTCCCCAGTTTGATATATCCAAGGTTAATTCTGATATAGCCCATTACTAAAAAGGCTCGTGGCTAAGGTTTGTACAGCGACCCTGCCAACACTACGCCGTGTTGAAACCTATGCCTATTTAATTATGCTATTATAACCAACATAAATTATGGAAACAATATTAGAGGATTTTAGAAAAATGTATTCATAATATTATTTCAAACGCTGTCATAAAGAAAATAATAATGCATGGTCTAAACTCACTTTTTTCCACAGTTTTCACCCCTTTATCGCAAGAAAATGATGTTTTGAGAAAATCGCAATTTTGATTGTAAATTTCCCTTTATTTATATTGAATTTTGGCTTCTTAAATGACTTGTAAAGGGGGTCACTTACATTGATTGATATAAAATAAGAACCCACTATTTTTATTTGATATACAGGATCATTACGGAAGTAATTTCATCATACATGAATTTGGTGATGGTGAGAAGCTTCCCTCGGGGCAAAGGTCAAAACAAAAAACATAGGCCTTTTTTAACCTTTTGATAATTAGCCATCTTTGACACCCTTCATTTTTTTTTATTTAGCTACTAATAGATTTATTTTACTTACTAGAGTCAAACTGCATGCCGTTTTATTCATTAAAGCCAAAAAATAAAGGTTTTGTTCATCTAGTATAGTGAGGAGGGGACGTCAAAATTGCAATTTTTACTTGCGCACCCGCATAAATTGCCATTTTTAGGCCTCCTTAGTAGCAAATGGGGATGGGATACACTGTTTATGATGCCAAAATCTGTTACAACAGCAGCTACGAATACCTTCCCATCACCATTATCGCCAAATATTTACTGTGAAAAAACCGAGTACCATTCCATTGAAAATATGTGCTATCTGGCTGCGATGTCTATAAAATTCAAAACAATGACCTGTCAAATCTGTTACTTGGCTATAATGGTGTACACATGCGTGAACACTAAGGTTTTAAAAATACCCCTAAACATGTTTTCAAGTAGCCTTAAAAAATGACCCCTAAACAAGGATTTCACACCGTTATTCTTTCACTTTACCCCCTTTACAAGTAATAATAAATAAACAGCCCTAATAAAGATTTTGAAAATATACCCGTTTTTGTTGAAAATCAGTGTTTTTGACCCCTAAACACGAAACGTACGGACCGTGCCTCTTGACAAAAATACCCCCTTTTTCCGTGTTTTTTTGTTCACGCATGTGTACAACCGTATGGCTAACTGGCTCCCCTGGGCTTTAAAGACATGTAAAACTCCTGGTAAAAATTATCAACACACGCCACAAAAAAGAGGTCAGCGCGGGTCAAGTACTAGACACATCACGGCAATCGTCCAATCACCGCGACGTATGAGGTATTTCCCCATTTTACGTCACTGCTATGCATAAATTAATAAATAATGTTAAGGAAACACACGAGTATCGTAAGGTTTGTTATGGCTGTGAAAATGCCCTCAAAAATGATTTTTATTCATATTTATCGACAAAATGTTACATTTTTAGATAATATTACTTGTTTTTAGCTGAGACTTTTTACAGGTTGCTCGATTTTTAGAGTTTTTAATTTGACCAATTAATTGCCGGTCGGAAGTGACTATTTTATGGTTTTGCTCTGGCGTGGAGAAAACCCTGGGCCTGGGTAATGCAAGGGGCGCGACAAATCGCACTTCCAAAAGTGGGTTAAGGCGCACAATAGCGCGCGATCGTGTGCGCGCACGCCTTTAAACCGAGTCCCTGAATCAGTGCTTAGTTGATCAAACCAGGAAGTAGAAAAGTGTGTCGATCATTGGAAAATTCATGGCCGCGCTGACGACTGATACATGACTAGGTGACTACCAAATTGCAACGATGAGGCATATTTATCAATAAAAAAAACCGGAAATAAATAAATGAAAACAAAGAATGAAACTCTCTCCTCATGAAGGTGAGTTTTGTTACAGATTTCAAGGGGCTCGCAGGCCGCTACTTGGGCATCTACAATTAGTATCAATATAATCGGTCGATGTGTCGTATTGTTTTGTTTTTCCCAAACCGCTTTCTGTCAACAAAAGATTTTTCTTTCTATCGCTAAAATATGTTGTCAAACAAGGTAAAATGTGTTATCTATTCTCATAATTACGCCTCTTTTTTTACTTACGAACATGTTTTGTTTCTCAAAAAAACGTATGTATTTCCAACTTCTTTTTCTTCATTATCTCACAGCTCATTTAGCGTGATCGCACAGCTCATTCTGGGGGTAATTTCCCGTAACGTACATGCGCCCTTTACCAAAATCGGGCGCAATTTGCGCCAGTCAAAAAAAAAGCTTATCAGTAACTGAGGCTGAGCTGTCAAAATTTAAATCACCGCTACAAGGATAGGCAGCTCATGTTCTTAATTATTCATGAAATCACATACCCTTTGACACAGTTGTACATTTCGTCATTAAGGGTGAGTTGCGCATACACGGGTCATATTACGTCATTTATATGTTGACCTACCTAATTAAATATGTCCGATAGAATGAAAGGGGGTTTCATGAAATGTCGACATCGTGATGGGTTTTTTTTTCTTGTTTACAAGTTGTTTTTTTTTTGTTTTTTTTAAATAATTGTTTGATGCATGTTGGCCAGGAAATAATGTTTGTATTGAGTTTCTTGAAACACTGAAACATATGACTCAGCGGGCCAGGGCAGGGCATCCTGGCCACGGCAAGAAAAGGGCACGGCCGTTATGGCCGTGAAGAGGTCTTATTTTTCAGGGCATTGCGGCCAAACGTGAGGGCATCGGCGGCAATGGCCGCGATGGCCGTAGTTAAATTCTATCACTGCTTGTGCTGTAAGCCTGTTTAAACCTCTCAGTATGTTTATCTTCCAGCACGAATGAACTTTCATTTGTATATTATATGTTTATGAATATGCGATCAGGTGTTTCCCGCAAGGGGGGGGGGGGTCACTTACATTGATTGATATAAAATAAGAACCCACTATTTTTATTTGATATACAGGATCATTACGGAAGTAATTTCATCATACATGAATTTGGTGATGGTGAGAAGCTTCCCTCGGGGCAAAGGTCAAAACAAAAAACATAGGCCTTTTTTAACCTTTTGATAATTAGCCATCTTTGACACCCTTCATTTTTTTTTTATTTAGCTACTAATAGATTTATTTTACTTACTAGAGTCAAACTGCATGCCATTTTATTCATTAAAGCCAAAAAATAAAGGTTTTGTTCATCTAGTATAGTGAGGAGGGGACGTCAAAATTGCAATTTTTACTTGCGCACCCGCATAAATTGCCATTTTTAGGCCTCCTTAGTAGCAAATGGGGATGGGATACACTGTTTATGATGCCAAAATCTGTTACAACAGCAGCTACGAATACCTTCCCATCACCATTATCGGCAAATATTTACTGTGAAAAAACCGAGTACCATTCCATTGAAAATATGTGCTATCTGGCTGCGATGTCTATTGATAAACATACACCATTCATCAATTAGCCGAGAAATTTTCTTCAAGATTTTTAACGTAGAGTACATGAAGAACATATCTGGTTCCCCATTTTCTCGGCGGTCTTCTAGTTATACCCATAAATTGTCCACTAAAAAAGTGAAATAATCGAGTATCACCAAAAATACTCAAACTCTTTGGCATATTACTCTATGTTACTTCAACACACAATTTGCGTAGTCAATAATTATACGTCAACAAGCTATAAACGAGACTACATGTGACTTGTTTGTTACGCATGCTCAGTACCAAAAAGAATTGTAACATTACAATATAATTGATTTTGACTCTCATATACCCAACGATTCACGTGGCGCACTGGTTAGGCATGGTGCCTTGTAATCTGAAAACCCAGGTTCGAATTCTCAATCTCATGTCGCCATATTTTTTTTGGAACTCTATTTTCTCTTTAGATTTTGTTCGTTTTCAGAATATAATATGTATGAATGATATTTAATATTTTTATGTATTTTTTTTTCTCATAGATTTACTTGCTTGTACATTTATTCAATCGCAGTCAATCAAAAATTTGCATTACCGTGAGTCACTGACACTGTGTATTCATGGTATTTCCATTCGTGACAAAATTCTCATCTCATGCCGGAAAAGATTTTCAACTAAATATCTCGTATTATACAAATCAATGAAGCAAGAATTATGCCATTAATTTGTTCATCTCCTTTAAAATCAATCAATTAATTATAAATCTATAATTACAAATCATGTATAGCGCAACAAATTCTTGGGCTTTCTGAATAAATTCAGCGTAAGTGCCCGGCGTAAGTGCAGTGGGAAATAACCCGCCGGCGCGGCGAGCAGTTCAACACACATATTTGCCTGAGCCTGCCCGGGCTACTGACGATCTTGCTACGCTAAACAGATTCAATTCAAGCAATTCAGGAATTTCATGTTGGATATAAAAGCCGCAGGGCATACAATATTTAGCAGTTTGGGGGGCTTTTTGGGTGATTAGATGCACCAGCAGCAGTTGATTACTATTAAGCTTTATTACATGTATCTGTCTGTTCACCGAAGTGAACTCCATGACGACCGCAAGTCGAATGACGGCTTTCGAAATTTCGTCGAACTGCATTGTGGGAAGGGTGCAATTGCCGCTGTTACCTTGGCATATAAACACCCTAGATACCAATTTCTAGCATCATAGCTTGTTCCATTGTGAAAATACGAGTGTCTGAAATCTTTGAAAAGTGATGCGGCAATATTGGCTAAAACTGGCCCTTCCGTATATCATTTAAAGCCAACTTTGAGGTAGTCTTGCTCCAAGGTCCGAGCCATTTATTTTTGAGAATATCAGATTTATAACTCTTTACTTTCAGAGGGTGCACTGTTAGGTTTGTGCAATATACACACCAGGCTGCACACCAAGCTATTCTAGCTAGGCTATATGTTTTAAAAATACTCAGAAAGTCTTCATATATACTAGCTAGCAAAGACAGATACTTAAAAACAGTATAATTATTATCATGTACTTGCTATGATAGGTTTCACACAACCCATCACCACCAAACACCTAAAATCACAACACAGTCTACAGCACTGAGCTAAGAATCTGAGATCATGAGATACTAGTATATGAAAACCTAAGGCCTATCAGTATACTATACACCCACAGCACCTACCAACTTAAAATCACATTTTTGTTTCCAACACTACATTACTACTAGTCACTACTAGAGGGCCGCAAGCATTGAAAAAATGTTGGTAGGGGTGTAGAGCATAGAAGTAAATGTTGGTAGCTTGGTGTAACTTGAAAATTGAGATTTTATAAATATTTCAAATAGTATATAGCATGATTTAACATCCATGCTTGGGTCTAGCTGTGCTACTGTACATACAGTGTACACATAAGTGTGTGCTTAGAATGATGGCACGGGCTTTGATTTCTCAGCCTTTAACAGGGGAAAAACATTTTATGAGTTTGATTTGTAGTTGTTGTAGTTATAGTTGAGTTTGTAGTTGGTGAGTTTTTATAGTTGAGATTGTAGTTGAGTATATAGTTATAGTTGCGTTTATAGTTGATGAGTTATTTTATAGCTGAGTATGTAGTTAACTTTATAGTTATAATTATAATTATAGTTGAGCTTATGGTCGATGGATTATTTTATAGTTGGCTTTTTAATTGAGTATATAGGTATGAAGTTGAATTTATACTTGTTGAGTACATGGATTATTTTATTATTGACTTTAAATAACTAAGTTTTAGTGAATTAAGCAAGGAGACAAAGTTCGTCTGGGGCTCAGACCAGCGCTCTAACCGCTCGGCCGCAGTTGCTCTTACATTATTATAATTGATTGTAAGTGTTGGTTTAAAACGTAGGCCTATGTCTAGTTTTGTCATGATAATGCATAGGTCATGGGTAAAATCCAGCTTAATGGCAGTAGCTTGAACTTTCAGTGACACATACTGTTGAACTTAAATATCTTTTTTTAAAAGACAAATTATTTGTGCTTTAAATTTTTAGTTTATACATCGAACTAACAATTCCATGATAATGTTTCTAAATGTGTACCGTCGCGGCAAAAGGGACCAGTTGTCGGCAACTTCCATTTTGCGCTAGAGGCCGGTAAAGTTGAACTATACCAAAATATGATGGGAAGGTCAATTTTGAGTTTTTTGTGGAAATGAAATCTTTGAACCCTTTTGTATCCAAAATGTAAAGATGGTTAATCAAATATAACGACTAACTTGTAAAAAAGTGTGATTTTTATCGCTATGTCGAATCGTTTTCATCATGAAAATGTGAAAATTTGTGTTTTGACAAACGGTTATGAGTACGATTATGGTAATTAATTATGCAATAATGAAACATGGTATTGAGTCCAAAAATTGTTATTAAATTACGCAAGGTATCGTCTTCCATTGAGCAAAATTTCAAGGCGATAAACAAAAGGGAACATGGTGGTTGCTATGGAGATTTGCTCATACTCTATTCAGACTGCACACAAAATCCAATGGAAAAACAGGCCTACCTTTAACAGCCTTTTTCTCACTAACTAGTTTTAACAAACGGTTATGAGTACGATTTTATAATTTGCCAAAACTTGTCACCCAAAGCTCCGATTTGCATGATTTTGGTATCATTGAAAAGGGAATTAAATGAGCTTTACCACCATATGAAAATCTCCATATTTTGGTTTTGACCCAACTGGACCCTTTTGCCGCGACGGTACACAAATTATTAAATTCTCAAAATCATAAAACATCTTCGTAGCAACAAAACTACTTTTACTTTTACATTTTTTGTATATTTAACCTTCCAAAAGAATATTATTCACTTTAAAATCCAGCAATACACGATTTGGAAACAAAAATGTGGGGAATTTGAAACACTGATGAATCCTTAAAAAATTAAATTTGGTTGAAAATCATCTTTACGAGCAAATAATACAAAATTGTTGGTTTATTTTTATTTTAAGGGCTCTGTACGAATAACGAACTAATAACGAACACTGGTTTGGTCATTGAAATACATGTAATCGATTTCAAACTAGTGTACGTTATTAGTACATTATTTGCACGGTACGGTGATGTGTGACATGGCTTTTATAATATATGTGTCTTGGATTAAAATGAGTTTTTTTCAAGTTGTTGTAGCCAAGTGGAATCATGGCTAATACCTTTAACTCTATAATTGTAGATGAATGCAGAAGACAATAATTGAAGGATATTCATCCTGGTTGTGACCAATCTTTGCCAAGTTGACTTCTTAAACAAATTATCCCCTTCCTTGGATGAGCTCTGACACTAGTGGTCAATAAGGACTAAGATTCTTGTGACTTGAATTCAATTCTTGGTAAATTGCAAGGAGTTTTTGTGTAATAGCCTAGAGAATTACCCCCCCCCCCCAAACCCCCCCCAGTCCAAAAATATCCAACAAGCAAAAATCAAGAAGTTCGCGGCCTAATTCCAAATACGTCATAGACCAGGGCTACAGATGGGCACAAAAGTGCTGCAATAGCAGGCCATAGTCGATGGCTTGCCATAGCTGGACTTACTTGTATCTGCCCTTTGAGGAAGGTTGGTATGGTATATTATTATACATGTTCCTGGATTTTGAAACAGTTTCAAAGGCAAACACCTCATAACTCTCATTGAATATCCTTTTAAATCTTAACCCACCCATTAAGCATAGATTTTAAGTAGCTATTTAGTAAAATTATAATGATGACAGGAGAATTCATCTGGAAAAGATTACCATAATCCTGTTCATAAGTTACCAACAATTATCATATATGTAAATAAACCATATAGTGCATTGAAAGCGATAGTGATGTTCACACTGGGAATTTAGTTGCAAATCAAATTTAAGGGAATTACCCCCGGGGGAATTACATTTTCTTATTATGACAATAACGTTGCATCTAACAGAGAACAAAATCATATAAGTGAATCATCTCTGCTCCCTCCTCATCCCCCACCCTGGTTAATTTAATTTTCCTTGGGGTGGGGGTGGGGTGGTTGGGGTAGTCATACAGAGATATGTGACAGTGTCCATAGCTAAAATGAACTATTAGATAATCATGCAGAAATCCAGAGGGGGGGGGGAACTCCCATATATTGGCATGCAAAACTAATTCCTGGTTATGTTTTGTATAGCAGGAAATCACCACGAACTGACTGTGAGTAAGTATAACCACTGTAAAAAATAGTCCTAGAGCCAGGCCTATAGAGCCTGGTTAACGTGATCCAAATCTCTAAAAATGTTTAGGCAAATTTTGAACATAAATCAGAATTTTCACCCAAATATTTTTGGCACAAATGTTTCCAAATAGTGACATTGGTATTTATGGACACTTCAAAACCTGGGGGAGCACTATATTTTGAAAGTGGTAGGTCCCGGGGGGGGGGGGGGCACTGCCATTATAAGGTGGACACCATGCGCATACACAAAAATGAGTAAAAAGGGTAGTTTTTCTCGAACACGCGATGTACTCAAGTAAATCGGAAAGGGTATCAAAATCGCTAAAATCAGGAAAAAAGGGTATAGTTTTACAAGATTGGATACTTATAAAGGGTATATATTCTGCATGGCATGAAAATTAACAATTTTAGAAATAAATATTTCGGGAATGTTTGAAAATTTATAAGTGTATTGGGTCTCATTTTACTTTAAAATGATGTAAGGAAGTTGTATGTTGTTAGTATGTGGTACATAGCTTATTAAAACATAATTTGAAGGCTTACTTGAAAAGGGCATGTTTTCAGACTTGATTTGAATTTTTAACTGAGTACTGAACATACTTGTTTTGGGTTGGAAAAAGCTGACAAAATACTTGTTTAGGGTATCATATGGACGAAGGATAAATACTCGTTTAGGTCCATTTTGAAAGTCCATGTATAAGCATGGTGTCCACCTTGCGATGTCAGTGGTCCCCTCCGGGTGGTAGGTATGCCCAGCACGAAGCGCCAGATTTGAGTCAAGTGAACTGATTCTGAATAAAAATATGAACCTTAATTTTCAACTGATATCTGAGGTCTATTGAACTATACAAAATACCAAGTATCAAAAAAAAATATGATGTTGCTGCCCAAAATTTGTGACACATTTCAAAGTACTGCCCCCTTCTGGGAGACAGAGAAGGAGACAGAGAAAGTGGGTGTCAATGATCAAAAGGCATCTTGCCTGGGATAATGGCAGATTAGGAGTACCCCTCCTTAAAAAATAACTCCACATGATGTGTCCATGTGGAGTTGTTGATTATTTCAAACAAACAATAATTCTAAAGAAAACAATCAGCCATATGTCAAAGGAACTTCAATAAACAAATTAATGCAAGGTAAGGCACCTTGCTAATTTCCCACTAAAATTCAGATGCCTAATTAACCATGGTAAGTACTTTCTGACACCAAGGTTGATACATTGAAACCCTTTAAAAGGGGAGATACTAATATATAAGTTGGCCTATATACACTGTTTACACATCTCCAGTGAACTGTTTGGGTGAT
>JXSR01S003745.1:45041-56816 GCA_000969725.1 Ophiothrix spiculata
GATGTATACAAATACCATAAATTAGATATACTACAATGAGCAACATGTACGAGCCGACAACTGGACCCTTTTGCCGCGGCGGTACACATATAAGTATTTGTTATTAGTAGCAGGTCCCTAGTCAACAAAAAATTCTTCGCTTCATCAAATACACTGCATGTATTATTTTATGAAGTGATGGCTATGTACCGTATTGAATACGTAAAGATAGGCCTACCCTACACAATAGCCAGAATACTGTTCTTGCCATATTTTTAGCGTAAGCACACGTTTTGAGTATTTATTTTTTATCATGGTTATGTTGTTGTCTTCATAATCATCTTCAGTCATTAGTCATTTAATAATATTACATTTTTAAAGCTTAAACCAAAATAAAGTAGTCGGACACATGATGAGAATAAAATAATTTAAACACACCTTAAACTACCCCCTGGCCTAGTTTAGTTTTAAACGCATTTTAGAAAAGTTTAACGACATGTGGTTAGAATTTAAACGGTGATTGTATTTAGTTGCTCTTTGATAATTACATTTATTTTAATCATCGTTTAAATCGTGATTTAAACACTAATAAGCGTTAAACATCGTTCGAGAATACGGCTCTTAATCTTCACTGATACAATTTTCACAGTTTATTGCTCACAAAAACATATATTGGTTGGCAGATTTTGGTGGACCAGGTTAATATATCTTAATTGTATTTTCCCCTAATTAGCTCACAGAAACTGAATTAACCTCATCCCATCTCATTAGATATAATTTAATTAAAATATGTTTGTTATGCATCGTAAAACACCCAATAGGAAATTCTGTATTTTACCTGAAATTATTAATTTTGTCAACAAGAACATTGAAATTGAAGCCAAAATAGATATGTCAAATAGTGTCAAATTGCCATTTAAAACTTTAAAAATACAATAGAGAGGTTGTTGATTCAAATTTAGAAAAAAATGTCATGGCATATAGAATATGATGTACAAGTTATAAAGTTACATTATGTGATTTTTCAAAAGGAAAAAGAAACAATAACAGAGTACTGTTCATACACAAACTGTATTTTGAAATAAGAAAAAATTTCCTTTTGTTTTTCCTTGCTGTTCCAATTTCCATCTTTCTTCGAAATACTTTGCCCATGTAAAATAGTCAGTATTTGTCCATCCACTTTTATAAATGTTAGTATGAGCTTCGATCTCAATGAGCCCCTCATACAGGGGGTCCCATTCAGCTATATTGTGTACACATGCATGAACAAAACAAACATTTTTTGTGTGTGTTTGGGGGTCTGAAATTACTGGTTAACCAAAAGCATATTTTTCAATACAAAAATACTGATTTTCAAAATTTAAAGAAAATCCTACTTGTAGGGGCACTAAATTCCTTGTTTAGAGACTTTTTATTTTAAGGAAAGCTAAAACTTGTTTAGGGGGTTTTCCCGGGAGGTATTTTGAAATCGTTTGTTCATGCACATCAATATACTTGAGTTGTAGGCACCTGGTTGTAGGTCAGACCATGAGTTCTCCATGGACTGGTGCATGTATCCCTCACAGACCAAACTGGGCAAATATAAATGTACAATAACATGAATTTAGTTTCCAGTGTTAGGAAACAAAAGCCAATCAGTTGCCTATTATGCAATTCACACCTAAAGAACAAAACAATACCAGAGCCTGCAAGGCTATACAAATTGTGCTTCTTGTATAACAACTTGGAATTACAAGGCAAAAAAAAAGGGGGGTGGGTGGGTGTTCAGGTAAATGCATAGCTTCATAAGTCCAGATTTTATTATATTTCTAACTCTGAAGGTTCTGAGAGATTTTTAGCTTTTTATTCTGTAAAAATGTTAAGTTAAAAACATTCATCAAAAAGGATAACATTAATTTGCACATTTGCATTGCATTTGTGACTAAAAATAACAAGAAACAAATCCCATAGCACATAGGATTGAACCTTTTCTCCCTTATTTGACAATGAAAAGAATGAGAAATTCATAAGCCCAAGAAAAAAATCAGTAGGGTTGGTAAGTCGATTTTTTTTATAATGATTCTGTGCCGCAGATAGTCTCAATGGTGGCTTTCACCTTGTACAAGATGTGGCGCAAATTCAACACACGCATCTTAACACGTCAAGACTTTTGGTTTTGTTTACATCCTGCCACGAGCCGTTTGGTGCAACGGCGACATGCACAGATACACATTCTGATTCCTTGTTATTATGAATCAAACAATGTCAAAAACGTGTCACTTAAATCAATGGATCCTTCCAAACTCAACGCAATTTTGCTGCCCTCGCAAAGATCGCCATCTTGGAACTCACTCAGTACCAGCTCATCGCCAATTAGCCAAGAGCGCACACCACTAAATAACTTCCCCATTGAAACCAATGCTTTAAAGCCTTAGTAGTGTTGTGCGGCCCCAACCCGGATCTTTTCTGCGTTTGTAGGATCGATCCACTATATACAACGATTTTTAAAACATTTTTTGCAGGTAAAATTGTTGCGTTTGGATTTTTAAATTTTTATATTTGTAAAAATAATTTAGAGATTTGTTAGATTTGCAACACCGATGAGCTTTCATTCTTTAATAATAAGAATGATTTCTGATTTTCATTTTGTTTTGTCTAGTTAATTATATAAATTGAAATGGTTGCAAGTTACACAACCATCTGAAAAAATCCTTGAAAAAGAATAAAATACTTAAGGGAAGGAAATTGAAAATACACTTTGTCCAAAATATAGATTTGACATTCTTCTGAAGAAAGAAAAATGGCCAAGAATGTCAATATTTTAATATTGTTGAGAATTTTCTAGATGGTAGTGGGGTCAAGTTTAGTCAATAAATTGTCTTTTTATGTCCATATTTTTATTAAAAAACCAAGAAGCATCCGTATTGTTGACCAAAGCAATACAAACAGTGCGTTACAATCGACGAAGTCAATGTCGGTATAGTCTTCATTTGAAAAAAGCCTACTCAAGGAGAATTGCTATTTGCAACCATGACAACCATATCCGTTTTTAAGATGAAATCTAGGGCTTCAAATTGATGCAGATATAAAGAAAAATAAGCAAGTGACAAGCACAAACTTAAAAGATTCAAATATGATGTATAATGGCACGGTGTTGAATTTTGTCTGTAAATTTACATTTTGATAGCAAATAATAGTTGCTGTGGAAGAAGCAGGCAAAGAATGCCAGCCAATTAATTGGAAAGCAAGCTAATTAAGTTTGATTGATGCGGAGAGTTTCTGCTTAGTAAGCTTCACTGATGAGAAGTATTTTATCATGGCTAATTTATTTTGATCAGCTATGTGACAATATGTATTTTTAATGTACATGTACTAATATTTAAAATTCAAGATTTTGAGTAGTATACATGTACTGGTTCTGCAGTTGCTCTATTCAGTGCAATGCTTCAATATAATACGCACCAACCATTTATTTTTTATTTGTGTTAAATTCCCATTATGCAAGTTTTGTACATTTAATTTGAAAGAGAGATCAGTGTATCTTCATTCCAACATGGAGAGGATGCCAGAGGCATAATTCCCTCTCGCTCCTCAAACAGTTCGGTCATCGTGAGATCCATTATATCATCCCCACAACAAGTTACAACCAATCTGGATTCTTGGGTGATTTTCACCTAATATAATCCTTTACCTGTACCTGTATGTTAAAAGTTTATCTCATATCTTAACATTTGTAAGGCCTGGCCAAATTTGTAAAATTATATGCACTGATTATTTCCAGATTTCATTTAAATTAATTTTTCATTTTTGGCTGTTGAATTAAAAAATAATACATACAGGTACTGCATGTAGTGACAAAGAAAAAGCACAGGAAATATGAAGTTTTATTGAATGAAATGGAATTCACAAATTGACGATGGTCGATCATCATTTTCACAAAGGTTCAATTTTGCAAATTTAAAAATTTACTCACTCAGTCTATGCTGTCACTCACTTTCCTGAGGAACATATTTTGTGAATCAAAAGTCCTCACAAAATTAAACACCTCGTAGTTTGTAGCATTTTAGATGGAACATTTTCATCAATTCTCAATTTATTTTTGATAATTTGCTTTTCTTGTTTAAACGTAGAGAACTAATTTTACCCCTCTTATTATCTCTTTACAGATCTTCACAACAATGTGGCGGCGGCGCCCACTGCGAGCAGAGGGACCTATATTACCGGTAACGCCATACCCGCGCAGTCCACACTATACCCTCCCAGTACAACAACCACAACTGGTGGTGGAGGAGGATTCGCACCCCCACCCACCTCTGTTCCTCAACTCACACCATTCAGTAACATCCTAGCTGCTAATAGAGCAGCCCAAGCTGGAGGAGGGGGTAGTGTAACAGCTTTTGGTGGTACAGATAAGCCGGGGCTCAGTGACGCTTGGACACAAGCCCTTACTGCCGCTAGCACTATGAATCGTAAACGTCAAAAACAACACCAACAACAACAGACGTTAAGACCACCGAGGGCGCTATTTTGTTTGACCTTGGATAACCCTATACGAAGAGCGTGCATCAAATTTGTAGAATGGAAATATCCTTTTTATATAACTAACATATTTGTACTATAATAAGAAATGATTTGTTTTTACATTTATGCATGCTGTATGTTACATGTACATATGTATGTGTAGTGCACTGTTATTGTCATTATCAGAAATAGCTCCTTGTAATTTGTTTCGTTGTGTATGTTTGGCATACATTATTAGTCCTGTTCCCTGGAATCTTGAGGACCAACGTGGCATATCTTGCCTGTGCAAACTCTTGACTTTCAATCGTCCAGCATTGAGAGTTAGAGTTTGAATCCATAATCTATCATTAAATGTCATATCTCCAAGACTGTGTACTGGCATTCTTCATTGCTAAGACTGTAACTTGTTCTCTTTTTAGAGGAGATTCAAAGTTGACAACCCATCAGCTTTCAGCATTAGGATTGAATTTTTCAGTTGGTTTCCTCACAACCACACAACCAATAAATGTTGCCACTGTCTTCTGCAGTGCAAGGATAAATGCACTGCAGTTGTGAATATACTTTGTATGTGTTGAAGCTTATATTGGATGAAATTCCTGGATGTTATTGGAATTTTTTTGTTTAATTTGAGGTCAGAATTCTTTGAAATCATGCCATTGCAGCTTTATAGATAATGGTGTAACAGCTGTGGATCATTTTTCTGTTTCACTAAGTAAAAAGGCAGTATTTGCAAGTATAAAACATAGGAGATACTTTCAGGAGAATTCTGTATTACATGTTTTTGGCCTGAGTGCCAATTTTAACATAATTTTTACTTTTAACTCTTTGGCCTCGACTTCTGAAATGCATTATTTGAAGTTTTACCTTAAATTTGCTTTCTGTCAACTCTCCAGAGGCAACAAACAGTATGTAAAACTGAGGATGAGATTGTTTAGTTAATTTGGAATTTGTTATTCCCAGTATATATACATTCATTTTTTGCAATGTCTCTGACCTCTAATCTCAAATTATGATGGACTTGAAGGTCAAAATTTACGATGACAATGAAAAAATTGTGCTTCCATTCAACTCCAAAAGTGCACTTTCTAGTTGAGTCCCATTGGGGAGAGGGGGGGGGGGGTGATTTATAATCAGTACCTCCCCATAAAAATAATGGCAAAATCTATCACTCATTGGAAGTAATGTGCATACACTAGCCAAATCAGAAAGTAGGTATATTTAAAGTGGGGTGTCTTATTATTTGTCCCTTTTCAACACGCATGCCTCATCACCAGTGACTTTGAGACTTGTAAAGTCACCTAACCTACCCACCCAGATGGAAACTATTATTTTATTTTTTCATTCATTTTACTTTTATCTATTCATTTATCTGTAAACGTGTCTTATTATTTGTATCATTGTAAACGTCATTAAATAGAGGGTGGAAGAATGATGCAAAGTATTTTCAATATCTTTGTAAATCCTTCTTTGCATTATGCATATTCATGAGAACTGATATGCAGTTTGTACCTCTATCCAGGAAATGCTGTAATACACTTTGAATTTTTGTTCAGCCATACACAATATGTGCACTTCAATCCTACATTGTAAATGCATTATCTTACCGCACGTTACTGGTATCAAATAACAGTTTGTGACATTTTGCATGGATGCAGTCATAGAGATTCCTTGAGTCATGGCATCGGTTAAACACATGGAGTTATTTCGAAAGTGTGCAAGGCCATGGCTCTTTAAATATTTGTCTGCGGTCAAATACTGCCAGCCGGTCGATATTTTTAGATAATTAATTTGAAATGAGATTCATATTGTTTTATTGTCCTCCTGATTAGTGTTTGACGTGTGACTTTATAGCCATGAACACATCCTCCTCGTCCGTTGAAAAATTTTGATTTTGACCCATCCTATTCATGTTTACTATATCCAGGGCAAGTACTAACCATCATTTTGCTGTCTGTAGGAATTTTTTTTTAAATTTTTTATAAATATAAATTTGGTGAATTTTTACATCTGACATCAGAAATGAAAAGAGGGACCTATGTTACAGTCTATGCTTCAACTTTTTTTTTTTGAGATTTTGGTGCCAAAGTATTACACCATTTTTTCTCCTTGATCAATTGAAATTTCACAGCAGGAACGTAATTTGCTTTTTAGGATCAAAGGTTTATAAAAATTTTAAGTGAACATGCATGTTAATATGACTTTACCCTAACCATAACCCTACCAAACAACAGAATATCACATTCCGTAAAGTCAAGAAAATTGCCTAAGTTCAAGTATGTAATAGACAAGAGTTAGTTATGATCACAAAATTGTTGTCATGGCAGTGTGTGCTCGGTGGCTAGACCTAGTGATAAGAGGATTAGGTTGCGAATCCAGGTGAAACCCGCCATTTCCGAGGAGATGGAGAATTGGCGTAGAGGGTTAAGGATAAATAGATTTATAAGCAAAGTTTAGGCATCTGTGAAATACAAAATTGCTCATAAAATAAGAATAAATGAAACAATTTAATTGACATCTCTGTAGTGATGATCTTTATAATTTAAATAATAAATTGTGAAAAATCACCTTTAATAGAGAGTACATTTAACATTACACTTTTAAATATTTCATGATCATTTGTCATTTTATTATTCAGCCGTATGGTATAGCCAAATTGCATTATAGCCAGCGCCATGCAGTTTGGATTGTCATTACCAAGAATTTTTTGATCATCAATTATGTAAAGTCATAATCATGCTTGGGAATGCCAAATAAGTGAACACGCTTCAAGGTCGCAATCATTTTGGCTGGTAATGGAAGCAAATATGTAGAGACAACATATACATGGCCTCAATGTGAACTTGTATTGATGCAAACGGTATAGATGGTTCTGTTGCTACATAGGCCTAGTGTAGAAAAGAGAAGACATCATGTGCTTCCCATCATGCATTGCCACCTATGGAAATGTTTCTATGTTTCTACAGGAGACATAGATTTAGAGGGGAGATACCAGACTTCGTATACCAGCCCATGTATTGGCGTCATCAGCCATGGAGCTCAAATTGTGGGTATATGGTTGCATTCGATTCTCACAAAAATAACATCGGGCACAGGGATTCTGTTGCGTACGCACAAACCATGCAAATAATACATTATGCAAATGATACACAAACCCGTATGCAAAGCGGGTGTGCATGTTTTTAATATTTGCACATAACAGCAAAGATATTATCAGCAAAAACTCGAATACCCCCAATTTGATCCCCCTGCTGGAATAAAAATGGCACAGAGTTTGATATCTCCCCTTTAAATCTATGACAGGAAATGATGTGAGCAGTTAGTGATGAAACATGCCCATACTTCAAAGGTACCACAATCAACTTAGAGCCATTCATCACTAACTACTCACATGCTCTTCTATAAAAACGATCACATAGAAAGCAAAGCATGATGGGATACACACAATCTTCTCTTGAGCTGGCAAAGAGCTGACAGATCAAGAGGTAAAGATGTTTCTGTTGCTAGCCCACAGCTGGCAGAGTAGGCGGTGTTCATAGTTCTGTTTCCATGTACATCTGGCTTTCAAGAAAAAATATGTGACCGTCACCACACATTTCTTGTAAAATAGGCCTCTAGGCTCTGGACAGGTTTGTTTGGTGTATATATCGTCAAAACTATACTTAATTCAAATCCATAGAAATGAATTTACAAACTGTGATGCAGGACTGGAAAAATATTGTATGACCAAGTTAACTTGCACTTAAGTTTTCATTTTACACACATTTTCAATTCAGCTACATCTAGAAAATCAAGCGAATCCCCCCCCAAAAAAGAGCTGAGCATACCTGCTATAATAGCTTAAACAGACCCGGTTAAAATGGATAATGGTGTATTCAGTGTCTGTTGTAATGCATCGCTTGATGGCCATCGACGTGCAGTCTTTACATGCACATGGATAGCGCGTTAAAAAAGTCTGCGTGTTGATAAACGTCGTGCAATACATATAGTCAGACTCAGAATAAACCATGATTCTATTCTGCTGAAATGAGCATGCAATTGATATGACATTAATGCCATGGCAAATGTTTAAAAATGTATGCATGACAAAATATTAATGGAAACCATTGAAGTGCAGCAACATATTAGATTGATGAGATCAATGAAATAGAAAAAAATAGCCAGCCATTTTGAAATGAATTGTATGAAAGAATTCCCTGTTTCAATTTTGCATTAGCGAAATTGATAGCACAGAGTATCTTTAGTATTGAAATGGTAAAAATATTGTATGTACACAGGCAGGGCTGGTCAATGCCATGATTGAAAAAGATTGAAAATCTCTAACGGTATCCATAGTAACCAGATAGTCTGCACTGTTGTCAATACCATGAGCGTGTATTTTGATAATATTTTAGGTGACATCAGATCAGTTTGTTTTTCTTGTATGATAAAGAAATGAGAAGCCATTTTGATGCGATTCTTGATCTTTGAGATTATTCACGTAAATACTTTATTTATTTGCATATTAATCATATTATCTAAGAATAGATAATGTCTTATCATTACATACATGTCGCCATAGTGATTTACATTATCATGCAGCAAAAATACAATTTACTTTGCATTTATTCTCTAATATAAGAAATTGAAACTGCTTTACTTTTGAACATCTTTTTTGGAGGTGGAGGGTATAGTGGAAGAGGGCGAGGCAATTCAATCCGTATATCAAAGTCACTATACCATAATTTTGAAAATGTCACTGAGTTGGGTAGACTTAACGTGGAGATGATATTGTAAGTGTAGAGTAAGCTCTTTTTGCCTTTGAACAATATTCTTTTAAAAATTAACCAGATGTAATTCAGAGTTACTGCAAAATTATAGTCCAAATGCAAGTAAATACATGGTAAAAAATTAACTCCAAACCAAGATATGCTCTCTCTTATGGGGAGGGGGAGGGGGGGCAACTCAAGTTTGGTGTGTGTAGAGATATGCCTTTATAATTTTCAATATTATGCCTATTATGCCATCAGTGAGCTGAATTCAATTTGCACAAATATTATGTACTGGTATGTGACTTTTGCTCATCAACAATTTTTCTTTAAGATGTTTGCAAATCGTGAAAAGAAAGACTAGTACCATTACCAAAGTTTGTAGAAAAAAGGACCAATTGACAATCCAGATGACTTAGTATTGCTGCTTGTGTTTGCTTCACATCCTCATGCCCACGTTACTGCAAAGTACCCCCCTGTCTCTCTCGCTCTCTCTATCTCTATCTCAATATCCCAGCATTGGCTTCCTTGCCATACATCAGAACATTTCACTATTAATTTGTTGTGATTGCTCGTGACATTTAATTTAGAACAAAGGCTAAGGAATGGTGTGCCCGGGTTCATATTAGATACAGCTTTGTTTCACTGTTGCTTTTTTGTATGGCTATATATGCAGATGCGTAATTAAGTCGTGCTTTGAGGCAGTGTAAATAAATCTAGAATTTGAAATATTGAAGGGGACAAGGAGATTGTGTAGTGTAAAGTCAAAGCTAAAATTTGAATCGTACTGTAATATGTAGGCCTATATTCCTGAAAAACCATATAAATTATGTATTTAGATTACAGTGCAAATTAAAAAAGGGTCATTGGACATTTTAAATATTCTTCAGGTTTGAATTATACTTAACATGATTGATTGGTATTATTCCCCAGATTATTCCTGCTTTGGCAGCATGTTGCAAGATTGACACAAAAGCTCAAAAATTGAGGCATGGCTTTTCAAATCATAGAAGAAAAATTAAGGTTTTTTAGTTTAAATTGTTTAGAAAGGGTTTAGCCAGAAAATGGACGCCCTGTAAAATGCATAGGCCATCCAATAAGGCGTCCAAAAATACGTTTTACCATATGAAATTCGATGATGAATGTTAAAATTTATCTTCAATAATCATCATCATCACAAAATCTGATCAATTTATTGTACTTTGTGAACCTAAAAGGGCTTTATATCGCGTTTTTTCTTTGTTCGTTCCCCAGTGAGTCGCCATGTTGTTTACAAACTAGCGCGAACGTAATCCTCGACTTCTTTGTCAAGTATGAATATTAATCATGCTGACATCACAATTTGGACGCCCTACTTTCAAATCCTGGCTATAATACCCTTGTTGTTTAGGCTCCTTGTTAGTTTTAAAGTTTTCCAAGATGCGTTTTAGCTTACGCAATTTTCATTTCTAGTTTTATTCCATTTTGTTCAAATTCTTAGCTCCTTTTACACGTCGTCTGTCAGAAATCGATTGCGAGTTGTTGATTCTATGATGTCATAATTTAGGCAAAATTAGAGTTACAGGGAACACAGATATGAGGTAAATAAAAGTTTCAGGTTTTAGAAATTTTGCTAATTTTTTTGAGGATGTATATATAATGGAGATGTTACTATATATTTCAATAAAACAGTTATTGATATTGTTATCAATACAATGACAGTAATACAATGACAGGACAGGACAGATTTTGAAAGCATATGATTTTAATATTGGAGAAAACTGGAAAATGAAACTGAACTTGTCCATTGCCCCTTAAATATCAAGATAGGAACATTGTTAGGATTAAATTGAATTCAAAATCCACTAGAACCGAGCTACATCAAAATCTCATCTTAATTATTCATTGAGTTCATTTCCTTTTCCAATAATGATCACAGATTTCCAGAACTTAATTTCGTTTACAACTGTTCGCACTATGATATCCAAGTCGATCATCGCAGATAACATTTTCAGCTAACGTCTCTCAACTCGACTTAGTGATATGATGTTGTATAATGACTTGAGCTATTCACATACTAGCTAGTCATTTTTGACTGCCTGATTTTCTATCGTGTCTTTTTGAGGTATAAATTGAATTTTAGCCAAAAATTATATATAGGCGGATCAGTTTTTTATTAAGTAAAAGTCAGGTAAACTTAATTGTTTTTATTATATGATATTGTTGATCATGATAGGTCCTATGGGTTAATTTACAAAATAATTTTCTTGTATAATATATATTGTCTTGTGTGCATAGCATCGTAGAGTTGGGGTTAGTCTGTCTGCATCTCTATGACTTATTAATCCTAACTCTTTAAAAAGTTATCTCAGAAAATTGTTGCCATTATAAATGGGTAGTAGTTCCCTAGAATTTCAGACCCTTGTGTGTCTAGTGATATGATAATGATGTACCCTGCATTTTGACTTAACAGGTGATATTCTTGATTTTTCTTGAGATTCACTCGTTAAGAATGTAAATAAAATGTGATATATTTTTTGATCAAACATTTGTCTCAACCTGTGAGGACCCA
>JXSR01S003746.1:0-19476 GCA_000969725.1 Ophiothrix spiculata
GCAACTTCTAAATTAGTATCTTCCACCTTTCTACCTTCTCCCATCCATAAGAATCAACAACTAATCCATCTGTAAATCACAAGAAGCACTTTATCCCAACTACGAGGAAACACCACTTCCTAAATTTGACAAAATTGGTCCCAATATTCTTAAACTGACACTCTGGATGTTGACAAAGTTTGTAGCATCAGTTGTGTGTTGACAGAGAGACTGATCCTGGTACCATCCCACTGTCACTCTAGGTGATAATATACCTGTTACCAAGACTCAATAATGATTTACATTGATTACACCACCAATTAAGATAAGGCAATACTTCCATAAATTGGGAAGCTTTAATGCTTAAGAAAACAGTGCTAACGGAAAACTTCTAGACTGCAAATTACTATTTAGTATGATAGGAAAGTGCACAATCCAAAAGATCATCTTTGTAACACCCCATTTCTGAAGGTGAAAATTCACAAGCTTAATGGGATAATCAATACTGATTAAGATCATTTAAAACTAATTAACTCTGCAAATGCATTATTGCTTAAGAGTCAAAAAGTTCACAGCAGATTTTGATAGGTGATTAAAAGTTTGCTTTGCTATAATACATACTTCTCGTAAGAGTACTACCACTAATTACAACTAAATTCTGAAGCATTTTCAAGGTTATAGAATAAGACTATTATACCTTTAACAGCTAAGAATACCTTTCATCATCTCCACCTTTAATGCATAAAAGAAATATCACAAAAAATCTGAGGCTTATAAATCTAGGAAGTTTAATAAAAATGTGCCAATACGAGAAGATCATCCATATAGCCTGTTTACCACTTGCTAATGATTGCCATTATCAGTGGATTAATGGAATATTGATCACTGTTGATCACTCCGGTCCTTTCCCGGGATCCTACACCAGTGCAACCTAGCTGTCTTGAGGAATATGTGACAATGCCATCCATGCACTTGATAAACACATGGGCAAATTGTGTATCATAACAGCATACCCAATCTTGCTGAATATCAAAATGTTTGTCCATGTGGTAGCAACAAAATTAGTCAAAAATAATACCAAAATCTTGTAAGATTCATGCGCAAAATATATTAATACACAGTGATTTGGTCTTGATCAATCCTAATCAGTCATTGTTGGTCTCTCACACAATACAAAACTACCAGTTCACAATGTTGTTGAATACAAGAGTTATGCTATGGATCTCGTAACAGAGTCTGTTTGCTTGCTGTATATTTCAAGGTTTATAGAGTATATAGGACCTGTTCCATCTAAGCATATATCATAAATATGTATTAGTAGAAACTTGCAAGTTGACTTCCACCCACACAAAATGTACAACTCAAATGAGAACCATGTGGCAGAGCTTATCAGGGAAACATAACAATGGATGAAGAGATAATGATTGCATATCAAGGGAACATCCCATCGTAATGGGAAAATCCCTAACTTAATATCCATGAGGAATGTAGAGTAAGCTTTAGGTTCCTAACAGATATACAGAATTAGCGATGTGGTATGGGCTTGGGGAAAAGTAATGTATAGGTCTATATAGTGTTTAAAATTTGCAAGTTACATCTACCCACATGATGTATGTGACTAAAAATGAGAACCAGGTGGCAGAGCTGATCAGAATCACAACAATGGATGAAAATCTTATGATTCCGTATTAAGGGCATATCTCAGTGTAATGGGAAAATCCCTACCTAAATATCCATCAGGAATGTAGAGTAAGCTTTAGGTTCCTACCAGATATACAGCAATGTGGTATGGGCTTGGGGAGGAGTAATGTATATATAGTGTTTGAAATTTGCAAGTTTTATATACCCATATGATGTATGTAACTCACAATGAAAACCAGGTGGCAGAGCTGATCAGAATCATAACAATGGATGAAGATCTAATGATTGTGTATTAAAGGCATATCTCAGTGTAATGGGAAAATCTCTACCTAAATATCCATCAGGAATGGTGAGTGAGTATAGTTTCCTGGCATTGGGCATTATTTATCAATAGATATTCTTAACCTTGTAGAATATATCTGTTTGATGATTGGTATACTCAATGAATCTTTTAGTAATGGTTGTTTTTCCAAAGGTCCTTACTTTATCATTTCTTTCAATTTTTAAAAATAATTGGGTTTTTTTTAGAACTTTATTAGTATCTCGTTGGCAACCAGATTATGCACTGTATGGGTGAGCATATATATAGTATACTTAAATGTTTTGATAAAATCAGGGTTTGAACTCAAAAAGTATGATCAAGTTGACGCAGTGAAAATCTGTTCAAATTAGGTACTTAGCTTGCAAAAGCACATATAGAATCTGAAAATCTCCACAGCATAGTGGACCCTCTACCTTATGGTCTGGGAGACTATTGGATTGTGACTTAAGTAAAGATTTAATTCCTTAACTTTAAAATGATATCTCCCTGATTTTGTCTTTGGTCTTTGTTTCTCAGGTTGATTAAATTTGCGGTCATTGATATTAAGAATAAATGTAGTGACACCACACAATGATAGCAATTCATGTTGACACAAAACAACCTGAAAAATTTACCTAACACCTCATGCACTATTAGTCCCTTAAAATAATTTGAAATTAAACTAACTCCATGTAAATGGATTACATAAATCAACTTTGATCAAGTCTAGATGCAAGAGATATAGATAGACTTTTCCCAGACCTGCTTCTTTATAGAATATTAAGACTCAATGACATGGTAAATCAACAATAAGCAATCTGGGAGAAGACTAACATGTATAGCAACCACGTGGACTTAATATATCTCAAAATCTTCTAAAGTATATAACGTGTTAAGATTATATTCTATTCACTTAGACAGACTTAAGCAAAGACTAGCACTGATGCCAAATGGACTCATTGCATTATCTCCATCCTGACTAGTCCCAAGTTCATGGTGGGTCCACATATGGTGTGGTAAAGACTTGCCTCCTAAATTGGCAACCAGGAAACACTTCTCACTCGCCACCTCTATTGGGATTACATTGAAATTCTACAAATACCTCTACAGCGTTGCCATAGGTGAAGAAATTCACACCCAATTGGGTGGTTTATGGGCAAACATTTACTTCAATTGGGCAACAAAGTGGAAAATTTACAACTAAGAAAGAAAGTCTTAGAATTGAATAAGTCCTCTTTTGACATTTTAAGTGCAATAAGGAGAGACAATAAAGACACACCTTTCTCCCACTTGTCCAAACAACGAGATTTTTGAGCTACAAATTCAGTAGTACAAAAAAATGTTTTGCCACATTACAAATTAAACAATTATTAAGAGCAGCAGGTATATATCTTGTTCAGATGATTGATATCTGACTTTTTTCTACAATATGTTCAGACCATACCTGTATGTAGTGATTTCACTGCTGCCATTGCGAAAATAAACGGTATGCACCAAAAAGAGCCTAAATTTGGTTGTCCTACAACAACAAAGGTTTGCAAGTTCAAATAAATACCAGACTTAATAGGTATCAGCTGCCTATTATTGCAGGCCTGATATTAAACAGCAAAACAGTGAAAAAAGGAAATGAACATCAGAAACGTGTCACTCAACAACACCGTCTACATGATGGACATTTCAAAAATTTGACAGTCAAGTCTCAATCTGGTGAAATTTTGACGCCAAAACTGGCGACTCGACTTAGGCAACCTTGAGCTTGAAAATCATTTGGGAAAAGTTGGGAGTGAATTTCAAATTAATTATGGGAAGCAATTATCACTCAGCACTCCTTGCGGAGATTATTTTGGATTTTTACATTACTGAGAGATTTGCCCCCGTTAACTTGAAATATTCACATCTTTATCCAACGTTTAATTTCAATTACATAATCCTTAGTTCTACACCTTCTTAAAAACAAAAATGGAACTGGCATGTGAGACTTTTCTTGCGACACATGTAATACTTTGTGGTGTGATATGGGGTGGTTGTAACTGAAGATTGGGTACAGGAAGCCGCGTTCACTCAACACGTTTGTCCAGGATTATGGCCAGGATTTGACCGTGTATTAAGACAACATGGGTGCCACCTTATACTGTGAGCTCATTGGTTAGTTTAGTTTGGGTATACTTTTAAATTGAATTATAACAAATCACACGATAATTTTGCAGATAAATTAGATAAAATTTAATTTGACAAGAGTTTCAAGTCGTCAGCTTTTCACAGACTATATCATAATAAAATAAATGTAAGTTCTCAAATGACACTATTATTGAACATAAAGTCCCTCACATTTATTCGAGACTAGAATATGGTCAGCTGCCTTTAAAATATCTAGACATCCTTACTCCAATGGATGGCATTCAATGGACATTATTCATAGTGACTACCCATATTAATCTTGGAAGAACTAAGCGATTGAGATTAAATGTCTTGCCAAAGCCTTTGCATCGGGGCATGAGATTAGAATTCCTGATTTCTTTTCTCACGAAGTAAGGGCTGAGAGTAAATTGTACAATTGTGTAGGGTGTGGCCATCTTTCTCTTTCTCTTTTTCTTGCTATCTTTTCTATTTTCGGCATCTTCTCAAAGATGCATTGGCCAGCATGCATAGATTAGTCATTTCTGGCTATCCAGGTTGGTACTTTTGTATGAGCTTGGAAGAGACCATGAGTTCATCATGGATCTAATGGCATGTGTCCGTCACGGACCAACCGAGGTAAACAAACAAACAAACAAACAAACAAAGGACATAACCTGGTGACCTTGGAAAGGCTTGCACTCATGACCTACTGACTATGAGGTCCCGTGCTGTTCTGTGAGATCACACCATATCTGCAGATGAATCCAAGAGAATTTACTTGCTTCGTGCTTCGGAGGGCACATAAAGCCGTCGGTCCCATCTGAAGTGTTCCAGACACACTGTCGGATGTAAAAGAATGTCACAGGCTAAGCTACATTTGTTCAAAATAATAGTAGGGGAACATTCCCCGGTACCGTGACCGTATGTCAAAATACGTCATCAACTCTAGGACCAGAGTACTGCTGTATATAGTGAATAGTCACTTCTAGCAGTTAAATAAATTGAAGACTTGAAGATGACAAATTCTTCCTAATATTGTAGGCCTTACAACTTGAGTATTCCATTTTAGGCAAAATGTTGGGTCTTTTTTTTTTCTTGTTTCTGTAAAATTCTCTTGCACCCTTGGCAATTAAAGATAGCAATTTGGTAAACGAGATATACAAACTTAAAAGTTGAGTTTGCGTTTTAAACTTGGTTTTCTCTACACTTTAACAATATGTAATGTATTTAATGTTCAAATGCATACGTGAAACTGTCCTGTGGAAATTATTGGGATGATCTGCGTGTTTCCATGCCATCCTTCCTGTTGGAATATATGTAATTTATCCTTTGTTGTATTCCCCACATATGACACTGTCCTGTGGAAATGGTTGGGATGAGCTGCGTGTTTCCATGTCATCCTTCCTGTTGGAATGCAATATATCCTTTGTTGTATTCCAAAGAGTTCTAGCTACAATGCCCATGGCATATTTGCTTGAATTGCCAAGCTTGACACTTAAGATTGTGGTATATTTTGTGTCTATCCGAGGTATTTGTAGTGTACAGTGTTGGACAGAACTCCAGGAGCACTAGAGGCACTACCAATATTTCATTTGGCGGTTGCCGAATGCCACTGTCGATAAAATGTTAGGGTTTTACCAATAACTGCAAACTGTGTCATAAAAGACGATGTTGATACTATTAGAAAAATGGAAGAAATAAGAGTAAAAAATCAATTGTGTAGTTGTTTGTTGTTTAGTTACAACATCTGACAAGAAATTACACATGAACAACAAGAAAAAGATAACACACTTTTTTTTTTGCTTGTCAGTTTTCGAAAACTATGTTTGAAAAAAATTGGCTGTACCTTTTAAGTTTCAAAATCCATTGAGGGTAAAACCCCCTTATTTTCACCACTAATGTCAAATGTCTGGTTACACCACCACCTATCTATGTTTCTATGTGTGGAAATTGATGGGATGAGCTGTGTGTTTCCATGTCCTGTAACCTTGGAGACAGTTGGGTGATGCATTAACAACTCAGGACACAATACTTCCACTCCTCTAATGTGATATTTAACAAGTGGACCGATTGTCAGCTGTGTCTGCTGTTTGATTTTATCAATCCATACCTGTAATGCTGCTTTCATATTTATTGTTGCTTTGTAGCTCTGTCATCTGCATTGTTTCACACTTTGTAGTTTTGCATTTTTTTCACATTGCAGCTTAGTCGCTTCAGGTCGCTCTAAAAGTTGAATTCAACTTGAAAAATCTTGCTGTGCGACAAAATTTTATCAATATCGATTATCTCAGCGACATGAAGCTTTACCGCTACGACAACCAGAAACGGCAAGTTTCTGCAAAAAATATATGTCACGCAGCGAGGAAGCTACAAAACTACACAAGTATGAAAGTAACATTATGGTCTTTTCCACTTCCACAATATGTTGCACTTTACAAGGGGGTATTTGCCAGTATATGCATACCAGTGGAGTACCAGTTTTGCGATATGGTAAAGTTTAGTGGGCTGACTTGCAGTCAATCGGAAAGGGTATTCTTAACTCCTGGGTTGCATAAAATCCATTCATCTGTTCCTAGTGAAAGATGTAGAGTAAACGGAAGCTGAGATAGTTCATTGTATCATAGAACAATACTCAAGGGAGGGATCCAAAATCTCAACCCAGCTGAATCAGAATACTTCAAAAATGCTTTCCAAAATTATCCTACCTTCAGCCAATAAACTAAGAAATCAATGCCTTATGCTTGAAATGTGTGAAGAAGATAAAGTGTGATATCATCATTTTCAAACATTTAGTAATAGTTTTAACATATCTAATGTGTGCTGCTAATTGATTCAATGGTTGTCTTCCTATGAAACCTATTGGGAATTGTAAAAATTTGAGATAGTGGTGAAGAACAAACCCCAAAGGGATTGTACTTTGTCAACTTCTCTGTATCATAAGCTTACTGGTTGAATCGTTTTGATATTTACTTAGTTAGAATTAAGACACTTGTATCCATATCATCTTCCCAATTCCACTGGGTATTGTTTAGAGATCTGAATGAACTCTTCAGCTGTGATAATGTTCAAAGTCCTTGATTGTGGTTTTTTTCTCTCAGATCCATTCACCTGGATGGTTTGATTGATACAGAGTTTGTTGATGACTTCACTTCTAAAGAGCAATTCATTTGGGACTCTTGTTTTTTTCCCTTTTCTATCATACCTTCAGTTGAGCTCTGTATCTTAAAATTCCCAAAGGATTTGTTTAACGACATTGTTTGACAAGATTTTGTGCGAGTTTTTTGTGTAGATCTCTTCATCTGATATCTTGTAACAGATACAAGATTTGATGATTCTGGATGGAGATGCTACAATCAGGGAAAAAAGTCTTGGCACAATTAAACACTTGAGTGTTCCAATGACATTTTCCCCCTGATTGTAGGTCTGTCAAACAATTCTCAGGGGAATACTGTCTCTCAAGGAATATTGATCCAAGCATACCAGGATTTGAAATCAGTTGTAGACCAAAGCAGGAATAGGATTGTTGTCCACGTTATCATCTTTAACCCTTTCAATGTAATGTAGTGTTTCAGCTTAGATATGTATGTCCCATATTCAGTCAATTTTGATAGTTTCTTCATTTGAGGTTTCTGTTATACCATGCAGCTCACATATTCTTAGCCACGACAGATGTATAGAATGCGATTACGAGTCCAACGCTCTAACCGCTTACTGCTCGGCCATATGTGCTCCCCTCATCTGAATGCAAGAAAGTTATATCTACCATGGCTGCTATGGTTGGATTTAAATCTCTAAATCTCAATTCTTTATTTCCATATATACATGTAAAATAACAAGCAAATCGACGAACATTCCTGCATATCTACATAAAATACAAAGGGATAATATGGAGAACAAAGCTGGAAGACCAAGGAGGTCTGTAAATAGCAATGCCCTGTGTAACATAGGAACATGAAAATTACAAGAACATGATAGTAAACGAAACAAATAAGCCCAAAGAGAACATTCAAAACGAAGACGGATAGGCCTTAACAACAAGACAAGCAAAGGAACCCACTGACACGTGAGGAAAAAGTGATTATTTATATTGTGAGACTAACAGTCTCTTAAATTGAGATCGGAAGTGTTTTACAGTTTTTGTATTTTTAAGGGATTTATCTAAAGAATTCCAAAGGATAGGACCATTAGATCTAATGGTATGATCAGAGAACGATCTTTTGCTCTTGATAATATTATTATCGTCAACATGTCTTGTTTGGTATCTGTGTGCATCTGAACGTTTGGAAAAGAAATTGTCAAATGTTGGCGGTAAATCTTTATTTGAGTATCTGAACATAAAGATGCCAAGATCTATTTTGTACATATCATGGAGGGTTAAAATGTTGGATTTTGCGAATAAGGGACCAGTGTGACATCTATAATGACTGTTGTTTATAAATCGTATTGCCCATTTTTTGCCCATTTATTAAACACCTTGTAACATAAATAAGAAACAAACTTTAACATATATTTTTCCCATATGTCAGTGTTCTTAGATGCTTCTTTATATGACAACATTACCTAAAGAACTACTTCAAAAGCCACTGACACAAGACTCAAAATGACTTCAAAATGGTTTTAATGTCACCTGAAGATCCATTTTAAAGCCACTGACCCAAGAGTGGATATTACATCAAAAATCCCACATACTCCAGAAAAAGTAGATTCACTAATAATTTGATTTGAATGATGTCATAACTTCTGAAAAAGGAAAGATACATTGACCTTACTAAGGCCAAAAAAAAAGGTGTTTGGTTGTCCTCGACCGCCCGCCCCTATTTTTCGAAACTGGAAAAAAAGTTTTTACTGTACAAAAGAATACCGCCCCTAATTTTCAGATTTCCAAAAAAAAAGGGGTGTTTTTTTCTTTGAGAATTTTATTTTTTGAAAATATTTTTGAAGTTGTTATTTTAATTTTGTTTCCATTTTAATACTGTTTTTAAAGTTGTATAAAGAGATTTTTCGGTACAGTAGACTTAGTTGCATCTTTATCGAGGCCATAATTTGGTGTAACTTTAACTTACATTTGAAAAAAAAAATCTAAAAACAAAAAAAATCCACCCGCCTGCACTTGCTAAAAAAAAGTTGTGGAGGACAACCAAACAATTTTTTTTTTGGCCTAATTTTATAAATTCCAGAAAAAAAAGTGATATCAACAACATTGATGAATCAGTTGATCTCAATAATGCAATAATAAAGTAAACTGTACCAATAACATTTCAAGACTCATTTGGAACTGTCTAGTGTGTAAGGCACCACAGACAAATTGAATATATGTCACAGGAAGGATGAGACAGGAAATAGAGAGATAACTTGATCCCATGCAATAACCTACTGCTTGAAACACGGTGGCGATTCTTGGTAAATAGAGAGAAGATGACACACATACAAATTGCAGGATATTGGTAATGATAACACACTGTCGGTCCCAATCAAAATGAGCAACTAACAAATTGGCTTTGCAAGGAACATCTGTGAACTTTTTTGTGATGTCCCCGTGAATTAGAAAGACCTGCAAAATTAGAATCCTTCGAAGAGCTAGTTAAGTGTGTTTAATGAAACCTGCCATACATGAAAACTTTTATGCATGTACACAGAGCGCAACTGGATAATGTCAATAAGTGCATAAAAGTTAGTTAAAGGGGCATTGGATAAGTTCAATTAATTATCGTTGTCGACAACAATAAATACTGCCCTCTATAGTTAAATTTTTAAAATTGGCCTTTTCAGGAGATCTAGTGCAAACTCCAAATTTCTTTTGATTTGCCTGCAATCTACGATGTGAAAAGAATGTTTTACAAACAAATCTTTGACTCTTTCTTGATATATAGTATCAATAAGTACGTTTAGAGAATAGCCTTATACCCACGATCAACAAACAGAATCAAATTCAAATTTTGACTTTTCTGAAGGTTTTGATGAAATTTTTCCTGACATCTGGTAATTGACCATTATTTTCTAACATATGAAATCATCCACAAATAAAATTTCAAAATTTTGTCCAAAATGACCATTTCAATGTGTACTCAGTGTTTAAGTGCACATATTTCACTCGATGCTTTTTGGTGATTTATCTACTCAACAAATCAAACATTTCAGACAAAAAGGTGTGGGTTATTTATTAAGGAAAGTATTACTTCACAAACAAAAAAAGGGATTTATTTCTGTTTATATCTCAATTCACAGCTTTCAGTGGTTTTCCTTGATTTTAATCATAGGTAAAAATAAACTAAAACTTTTGTAACCACAATATTTTGTACATCTGCAGAGCATACAGATAACCTGATATTTCTTCTATGTGTTGATAAAAATAGCGGAAATTTAACAAGAAAACTAAGTAGCGAAATTGAAACAACAAATCTCACATTTGTTTCACCCTTAATCCCGTAATAGTTTAATCTGGTCAACTCGGTACCATGTATACAAATGTCACGTTGATTTGTTTATTCCTACTATGGGATTCCAATTCCCTATGAACAGGGGATGGGATCTAAAAAGACTCTAGCTCTCCCTGATCAAGCTAGCTTCACACTGCATTGGGTATATGTGTCCCGTCATATCTGAAGGAACCTTAAGGTTGGCATAGTAAATTACGAGATACGGGCTATTGAAGCTGAGCATAGTCAAAAATCACGTCCAAGGTCAAATTTCTAATTTCATCTGAAACGTTACCTTTCAAGTGTATTCTATCATATTAATCAGGTTCCAACATTCAACACATATGAAGAATGTATTAAAACCAAGATAAAAATCCTCTTTCCATTCAAGTTTTACCAAGTACAAAAATTTTAAACTCATTTTTCTCAGAACTATAGTTTTCTGATTCAGCCCGATGTCTTTCACCAATTTGGATGTAACTTTGCAACCGAACATCCAATATCCAAAAGCAAGGTGTCATTTTAAAGCTTAAAATCTCAGCTTTCAGATGAGACCAACAATCAATTTTGATTTTGGGACCCTTAAAAATACCTTTGGATATGACGGGTCACTTTTGCTTATTTTAGGTCCACTTGAGAGTCTAGGTAATAAATAAATATAGATGAGATACCCCCAACAAAAAAGATTCATTTTTAAGTAAAAAAACAATTTGAAAATGTATCTGCATATCAGGATGATGAATCTCCATACTCAATATCACCCCATTACATACTTTATGGGGTTCAAACAAAGCCTTGATCCAACAGTGCATGAAAACTAAATGTACATGCGCCCCCCCCCCCCCCCCCCCATCACAAATACCATTATATTACAGACAATCAAATGTTTTAGGAAATCAAACATGAATACTTAAAGTAACATAACATCCAATTACAAATAATCTCATCTTCTTTTGCTAATACCGCATATCGTAAGTGACAAATTAGGCACAAACAAGTTTCAAACTACAAAATATTAATTATCACAAGTGAAAAACAAATTTTCCAAATTATTTACTACTTATTCAACATGTTTCAGGAAATCCATAAAGAAAACTAACTGGCATCTACAAATTATCAATTGAAAATAGAATTTCCTAGTAACCTCTTATATAAGATGTCAGGAGTGTTACATAAAGCTGTGCTCTTAACACATAACATCTTACCAACTTGCAATTAGAGAATAAAAATTTTGATTAAGAATGAGAATAAAAGATAAGATTTATTGTTTTGCCTGTTATCTATCGACTACTAATGGATGGGCAGGGGCACCCATTAATCAAAATAATGTATGCCCATCCATTATGAGACGATAGATAACAGGCAACACAATAAATCTTATCTCTTATTCTCATTCTTATTCAAAATTTCGAGACATTTTAAGATCAAGAATGAAGCCAATTATTTGCCAAAAAATAATAGACATCATCATTGGAAAAACGTATACCCCTACTCTAACATAAAACATTCCAACTGAAGTAAAGAATTGCGCGTCAGATGTGTGCGTACATCTACACCATGCCGCAATTTTTAACGCGCGGACCCACTGTGCACAACTCAAACGCGCTGTCACATATTGTCTCACAATAGATAGCAAATTATTCCTTATAAGGAAGTGAAATCACACTAATTACTAAGAATGTGCAAATTTATTATAAGCAATATGGATTTTTGTTTATGCTGTCTAATAAATTTTTGGATGGCCCATAAGCTATATGAGATCTAATGTCACAGGAAAACTTTATTCAAGACAATTTTTAAGTACTTTCAGTTCCATTCCTCTAAAACTGCATGTTACTTTACAACCTCATTTGTAATCACTTCCACATGAGAAAAAAAAATGTTTTTTTATCAGAACAAACATCCCCACCTGTACTGGATAAAATTAATTTCAGGAAATACAACATATACAAGATTAGAAACAAACAACTTTTAACTGATTTAATTTTCGAAATTTTAAAATATATCATCATTCACAGCTGTTTAGAAAAAAGCTGTATTTTCTAACAACAAGAATCTCAAAAATACAGTTGCATTATACACATTATACAATCCCCCGGAAATGTTCACAAAAACCCTTTAAACCTGCTATAATCATAACTACAAATTCTCAATTTAATTCCGTTCATATCTTTTCTCCCACAGCATTTTGGTGATAATCCACGGAATAAGCTTACGCACAAACAGCTTCCTAATTATAACCTCAAACTATTTCCATTTCTAACACAAAACAAAGAAATCCATCTGGTTGTGCAAAGTTCAAGAGGAAAATGTTGTCTTATCTGATTGTCAAGTACAAGCCACCAATTGGTTTTCTCCGATCCTTTCTTTCAACCACCTCTTTGGTGTCTGGCGTTCGTAATCTATTTTAATCAAAGTGCTGAAATGCTGGCTACAAAGTCAAGTCCACAGCCAGGAACTGTTTTAAGTGTTGGGATGAGAACTGTTTGAAGGAAATTATGTAACCACACTTTGTGTTGTATTTAACCAAAACTTACAAGTTAATCTTGAATTGATGTTAGTTTTTGTTTTGGATAATCCCCTCTTCCTGAGTTTTAGACAAAAAAGTATTTGGACTACCCTTAACTAAATAAATCATAAACTCGAATAAATCTGTGAACAAACACCATTGTCGTATCTAATCAGAAATTACAAGTCGTCAGTTGGTTCAGCTAATCCTCTCTTTCAATCATGACTTGCGCAGTAATCCGTTTTAATCAAACGTGGTGAGACATTGATTCTGTTTGCAACCAACACATATCACACTACTATGTTGTTTCCATATAAAACTTGTTCTTAGAAAATTAGTTAGTAACATTTTTGCATATCTAGATTTATAAGTGATAATTTGTTTTTCCTGGACCTTCGCCTTGATCAAGACTTACAGTGTTAAGAAAACTTTAAACAAAGCAAATGTGGAGTTTCCGATAACAACTGTTTTCTTGATCCATTCTTTCATGTTATTCTTCATGTATAAGTACCACATTTTAAACATAACAAAATAATGTGTTTTGAAAATAAACATGTTGCTGTTAAGTTTAAATAATAATAATTACAATAATTGAAACTTTATCAATAGTCTTGTCCAGTTACACAGCTAAACAAATAACAAGTCTTTATATATATTGGTAAGGTGTTTTTTTTAAACAAAAGCTTTCATACAGAATATTAATATTAAAAAAATTGTTATAAATAAGACTAGAGGGCTACTACTTAGATTATATACAACATATCAGCTTTCATATAGCGTAATTTCAAATTGATCATTACACTTAGATATAAAGTACTTGCCAATCAGGTATTTAAAAGTTGGGTCCACAAATACATTTCCCAGGGACTAGTAATAAAACAAATAATTTAATTCTATCTTTCCTTTCAGTAAAATAAAGGAATCTTCTTGTCCAATTCAATTACAAAGTACATGCAACATTTTGAATTGATCATCCTTTCACATCAGTCTTTGCATATCAAAAATTTCAGTTACAAATCCTTGCAGTCGGATATTATTTGCCATGATATCTGAATCAGGTTTCAATCATAGGCCTAAACAATCAAAGAGTTAACTCGAAGTCCAGTTTACAGACACAAATGGTTTAAAGTATAATTAAAACTCAAGTTGTAAAAGTACATACTACACCTGGACCTGCCGATTATACGGACAACAAAAACAATGGACATCCAATTAATTTGTACAGTACTTTGTCTACTATATCCTTCCAATATCAACATATGTGTATGGTCTAATCCAATTACAAAGTACATGGATCACTGGCACACTGACATCATTTCCATACATCAGTGACAGTTCATCAGTAGCTAAATCTGAAAGCATTCGAGTTTAATATCGGTTGACATCATACCTGTTCCTGTCGTAACCCTAAACAACTGGAAGTTAATACCATTACAAGTTTAAAATTATGGGTATCAAAATATCAATTTATGATTAAAATTTTAGACTAGAATGACCAAATCTTATATAACCCAAATACATCCGAATTAAATTGAATACCAAAAACCAAAAGTATATAACTCCATAATGGCCAATTTATAACATAATCTTGTGTACTTATTATTTTGATCAAGGTGAAAACCAATCCGCCAAACTAATTGATAAGGTGTATGTCAATGAAATTGTATAAAGTATTTTGAAACCATCTCTTTATTCATTTTAAATTGGAAGCAAATATGTTGTTATCTCCTCCTTTCATTCAAATTATACATGGAGTTACTGCTACTCTATTGCTGTAAGGTTTGGACAATCACCATGAAGCTCTCCACAGATAGGGTCAGTTTATACTTCTTATAAGCTACAAATTTAGTGCAACAAGTCTTTGTTATCTTTTAATCTACTGTATAATTCCAATGTTGTTTCTAAAAATATCGGAGGTTTGGTGATGAAAAATCAATACACACAATTGAAGAGTATTTGATGTTAAATATTTGGTGGTTTAAAACACCAAGCATCCATTATTGATTAAACGATGCATTGGAATCAATGTAATAACAAAGACTCGTTGCACAAAATATTTGGTAGCTCAAAAAAGTATAAATTGACCCATATAGATTGATGTTACACCAGACTCCTCAGACTTATGCCCCTAGGCCTTGGTACAGTCTGAATGGCTCATATAAATACATGCTGTAGTTTGTTCAATACTACTTTTCAAAATAAGACAAAAAACTCACATTTGTGTCACCTTGAATTACAAAGTACATGGATCACTAGTACACATCATATCCCTGCATCAGTCACAGCTTATCACAAATCCCAATCTCAAATTATTACTCTCGTTAAATTGACAATGATACCCAAACCAGGTTGCCATCATAGCCCTAAATATCACATTGTCAATTAAGGTAGAAGTTGCACTAATGGTCATATACTACCATAGACTAATCATCATCATCATCATCATCGGTCGGCTGCACAGCAGGCGATCGCAAATTTTCTCCAATCACTTCGGTTTTGAGCCAGGTCAGCTATAGCCTGTGGGTGTAACATGTTGTTGGTATCTCCCAATAGCTTTTGGATATAGGACAGATATAATGTTCTCTGTCGGCCTGGCTTTCTTCTCCCATGTGAAGGAGTATATATAAAGAGCATACAATCTGCTGGGTTCCTACTCAGGCATCCACAGTATATGGCCAAGAAATTTCAGCTGTCGCAACCTAACCCTATTTATCAAAGGCTCGGTATTTTTATCTTTGTAAATTCTGGAATTTGGGACATGGTCAATACACTTGATGTTAAACATGACTCTATAGCATGACATGGCGAAGGTGTTTATTTTACTCTCCATGTCGCTTGTCAGCACCCAAGATTCACAGCCATACAACAATACTGTCACACATAGACTAATAAGGTAATATTAAATAGAACTAAATTTAATTGTTTAGATACTTTTTAAGAGTCTAGATGAAAACCAAATGCACATACAGTGCTGGTACCAGATATCAAACCCGGGACACCCAGGGCTCATTGGTGCAAAGTGAGGGAAGTGCCGCTAGGCTAACCCACTTCTATCATCTACAATATCCACATTAAATTATTTAAATGTGACAGTCCAACAATTATCTACAATCAAACAAAACTAAATTTATTATAAATTCAAATAAATTTTTATCTCCCTTTCACAAAACACAATTAGAATTTGTGCTAATGCTAAACAAGCATGTGAAACGATCACATGAAAATACGGTATCACCGTGTTCTTCTCGTCAAAAATGACAAAACTAACTTTGAAAAGATATTTAAGATAAATATGGGAGGTGACATCTTCATAAATAATCTCCAAAAGAAAAACAAACTAAAATCTTTGTCTACTAAAACGATAAAGTACAAGCTGTCCCGTTTTATTCATCATTTCCGCTTTTCATAGCAGTCATAGCCCATGCATGGTGTGGCATTTACAATCAACACAGCTCTATACCATCTGACATTACACCACTTACCAGCTACCACCATAACCTAACAATCATAGGCGAGATTAAGGAAACCCCGGGGGACGGGGGGTACTCAAACTTTTTTGGTATGTTTGTGATACCCGCAATATCTAACATAAGATCTTGCGGAACTGATTTTAGGGTCTATGAAACTCATTTTCCCGAATTGAGGTCTCAGGAAGACTATTTGAGCTGAAAATCGCTCAAAATTAGATTGAAAACTTAAAACACACTTTTGAGTTATTTTCTTTGAAAATGGGGTCTCCGGAACTGAAGTAATCTTGAAATGAGCATCTTGGGGAGCAGAAGAGGAGGCTTGAAAAGGGGTCTTGGGCGCGGCACATACCCATACCTTCCGTCAATATAAGTGCTCCCCCCCCCCCCCCCCCCCCGGTGGAAACACAGCTTTTCTTGTCTGACACAATCACAAACTACAAGATATCAAACTTATATTCATCATTTCCCCTTTGTGATGCCAGTCAAAGCACATTGCAAAAGATTGAACCCTATGGCACCCAAATCTCCTATGACACAATACCACCAACTAGCCAACACCATATCCCTGTGACAATCACAATACGGATTATGGATAATACGAGTTAAGCTTATGGACAAGGTTAATTTTAGGATACAACCTAGACTAGGATACACATGACAGATAAAGTTTATTTTCAACAAGAGTTCTTCAAGAGAATGTCCACATGTCAAAGTTTCTTTCAAATAATTTGTTGCCTAATATATAAGAAATATTTATATTTCTATTAACTACTTTCTATATGCCTACATCTAGGGGTATCAGCAGGAAAATAAAGGAGGTACAACCACTGGTAAATGTGGTATGGCCTTGGCCCCTTAATCATCTAAAATAAAGAACAACTAAATAAGCCCCAATCAGAAGACAATAGTTACTAAAACAAATTTGTACAGTACTGTGTTGGTTCTTTTATGCTAGGACTATAATGAAATGCATCAAATTAAATCAAATTTATTTATTCCTTTGTTAGTTCCTTTTTTGGCTGAAAAGTGTTGCGGCCAAAGCCCACGCAGCCCATGCGGTTCTGATGCCCCATCCTACTCCTGTAAGCCATGCACAATGTGCCTTTGGAAAGTTCATTTCAACACAAAATAGTAATTTCCATACTGGGCGCACTACACTAAATAACTAGCACTCGCAATCCGGCATTTCTAAAATCGGTAAAATTGACTGCCCTTCTAAAATGAGGACTTCGAAACGTATGGAAGGGCAATATGTTTGGTCAATATTTTGTTCAAATTATAAAGTTAGGTTTATTTAAAGATTCTCTGATGCCATTTTTGATCTCCAGATTACTTTGGTAAAATTTAAAGGGTTTCCTTAATTTGTGCTTGATTCTGGTAATACAAAATTCGGCTGTCAGTGATAGGGGGCGTTTTTACTTCAGCATCCAGTATCTTGAAATTTTTGCCTTGATGATGTACTTTTATCATCATTTTGTGTTAGAAGAGATCATAATCATCTGAGAAAAGGCAGTGTTGAAGCAACTAGTTGCTTTATTATTGAGTTTTCGGGTGTTTTTAGGAAGCCATTTTGTACAGTAAGTCAATGGGAAGCTATTTTGAAATTTTAAAAATGAGGACCCAGCAAACCTTTAAATTATCAATTGTATAACAAGTTGTAATGATTTTGGTTTTTATTTTCAAAACATTTGTTGATCATTTTGATCTGCAAACTACTCTTAATAAACCTACACAAATAATCCTCAAGTACACTTTTGGACATCTGTTTCAAGATAGAAGTGATTTCCAAAGAGTAAACATTATCGTGCTTGTCAAACACAATCAAAATACTACAATTTATCATAAGGTCTCATATTCATCATTTCAAATTCTTTTATCAATCCCAGCCAATCATATGAAAGTTTCAAGATCAATATCAGTTGACATGATACCAACATCCAACAAACACCATAACCCTATGACAATCACACTTTGGATTACCGATAATACAAGCTAAGCTCGTGGACACAGTTAATAGAGGAACATAACATATACTCAATTTGAGATAACTTTGTTGATATAGGAAATGAAGGCCTAACCACTGCCCTACACTGTTAAAAGCAATTTGTCCCAATCTATTAATTGTCATTAATGCTTAGCCACAAAGGATGATACAAGATAACCCTTAATTACACTAATTAAGTAGATAGATTACTTGGCAATTAACAGATGCATCTATTGCTACTCAACTATTTCATTTCAGAAGAAATCATTGCTATACATATTGTGATGAAAGAAAAAATCAAGAAATGATAACAGATAATAAAAAAAAGTTAATTAAAGGAAATAATCCACTACTAGATAGTTCCAGCTCTTATGAACAGGAAACCAGTTCATCTTGATCTCTGTAAATTTGCTAATAGGCACATATCATCATTTCTCTGACATAAAAAAGCAGCTAACACATGTTTCAGTGGGTATAGTATTGGTGTGGGCATAGCTGTTGGAATATACTTAACTGCTTTGGTCCAAGCATTGTAATTCGATGATTGGAGCACTTATCAGTTTCTGCATGAGAAGTTCACAATTGTGTTTGTTCAATTCAAATCAAAAGTTAATGCAGCAAACTCTGTTTTGTGCTATGGGTAAAAATACATGCATAGGTCGAAATTGGCTGAAATTGATTTTTTGAAGATTCACAACCTTTATCCTTGATACCTGCAAAGTTTTATTTCAAGAAAAGATCAGAAATATGATATATAATTGTCTGAGGACCATCAACAGCAAATTCACCTTTTAATCCACGACGATCTTTGGTGGACCATAACTTCTGGAAGTTGATTGGGGTTAATTGGGTGCCACTTTAATCTTTATAACATAATCACTCATAAACACTCGGCTACGCCTCAAGAAATAGAAAAGTCCAAATTTGACCTCATTATATATTTTGTATTATATCATGATTACATTGATTTGAGCCGTGCAATTTTTATTTTTCCATTGCACGGCATGAAACAAACCTGTGTGATATCATGATATAAAACAAATATTGAATGCCTATGC